>CAVNZG010000553.1:48966-326206 GCA_963693315.1 Diogma glabrata | reverse complement strand
ATCGTAGCCGTAAACAACACGCAAACCGCACCAACCAAAATCAGAGCATCGTTGACATACATACCAAAACTAACGGACAGTATTAAAAAACACATATCGAACCGAAATGCCAACATAACCATTGCAAACAAACCACACAACACTTTAAAAAAGCAATTCACAAAACTTAAAGACACTAATCCAATAGAATCCACACAAAATGTGGTATATGAGATCCCATGTTCCTGTAATAAAATCTACATAGGCCAAACGCAACAAACTTTGACAGATAGGTTAACACAACATAGGAGTGACTACAAACACAGACATAAATACCCCAACAAAACAGCCATTAACCAACATATTATTGATAACAATACCGATGAAATAACGCACAGGTTTGACTTTACACGAGCCAGAATCATAGACCGTGATAAACATAGATTCAAAAGGGAATTCAAGGAGGCCTGTCACATTTGGTTAAATGAAACTAAAACAATCAACACAAGAACAGATCTTAAGAATTTGAATGTTACATACAGAAATTTGATAACAACATACAAGAAGACCAACAAATGCTAACTTTAGTACTAAAACTAACATACACCTAAGTCAGTGTATTTTCACCTTTGCAACGGTCTTCATAACATTAATACATATGTTGATCGTTCTTGTTGTTGAAGGAGTACTTGATGTTGTTTTCTATTGTTATTTTAATCAAATTGTTGTTTTAAGTTAAGTAGACAAGAATTATTTAATTCAATTAAAGTAGTTGAAATTTAATTTATTATTATATGTTAATTTATTAGTGACGAAGTTCGTGTTTTAAACCAATTTTTATGTTAGAATAATTAATTAGTTTTTGTGAATTTTTTTTCAAACAAATAGTGATGCCATAACATCTAATAAGTTAGAATTTTATTTTCTTTTTTTCAATAATATTAAGTTAAATATGCATGTAAGTTGATAGCTAAGTAGCAAAAAACTTATTTTTACACTAATATCTGGATATTTGTAATATAACACTAATTGTATAAAAAATTGATTGTTAGGTCCGAGATGATGGCGTAGGCCGAAATATAGATTGTGATGATTAACAAAGAATAAAGAAATTAAATTGACCAGAAGCTCGTATAAATAATTTCATTGGAAAATATTAAAAACACTGGTCGTATAAGATAACCCAAATACTTATATATATATATATATATATATATATATATATATATATATATATATATATATATATATATATATATATATATATATATATATATATATATATATATATATATATATATATATATATATATATATATATATATATATATATATATATATATATATATATATATATATATCTATATATATATATATATATATATATATATATATATATATATATATATATATATATATATATATATATATATATATATATATATATATATATATCTATATATATATATATATATATATATATATATATATATATATATATATATATATATATATATATATATATATATATATATATATATATATATATATATATATATATATATATATATATATATATATATATATATATATATAATATATATATATATATATATATATATATATATATATATATATATATATATATATATATATATATATATATATATATATATATATATATATATATATATATATATATATATATATATATATATATATATATATATATATATATATATATATATATATATATATATATATATTTATATATATATATATATATATATATATATATATATATATATATATATATATATATATATATATATATATATATATATATATATATATATATATATATATATATATATATATATATATATATATATATATATATATATGTATATATATATATATATATATATATATATATATATACACCTATCCCCCGCTTTACACGGCACTCATTTAACACGTTTTCGACTTTACACGGTTTTTGAAATCAAAATTTCCAAAAAAAAAAAATTTCCAAAAAAAGACAAATTTTGGTATTACACGCACTTATATCTACTTTGTTTTATTTAAACCTTCTGGTACACCAGTATACCACTTATGATCATATACATACAGGTTTTAATTAAAACATGAAAACAAGAAACTTGTAACAAACAAACGCCTTCGAGTGTTCAAAGCAAAATTTTGAAATAACATGTTGATGTACATCAGCAAAGGGATGTAAAAGATTCTCTATGCAAATCAGTTGATTTTAAGCAATAGATCGTTATTAGCTAGATACAAAATACGTAGGTGTATCAATGATCATAGTTAATTTGTAAGTTAATAATTCTATCTGTTGACATACGAGTTAACGTGAGATATTATACAACACTGGCAATAGCAGTGAGATCTTATTCTATCCTATAATGAAATATTGGGTCTGTCATATTTTATTAAATGATTGGATTTATTGTTTAGTTATCAACTCAAAAAAATTTAAAGAATACAAATAATAAAAATTAGCGTCCATCAACACCGTTGAACGCATTTTGTTGCGGTGACCGTGATGTTAAAAGTTTTTATTTGTTGTTTTGATACATATTGTAATTCCTACTACACAACACATTTTATTTAAAAAAATAAAAACAATGGAAAATAAATTAATGATATGGCTTTGCAGTTTTATTGCAAGTCATGGTTGGTTCGAAATATTTAAACACGGGCATTTTTTGCAAAAATTTAAAATTGAAAAGCGCATCTACTGATTTCGATACAGCACAACAGTATGTACCCACTAAAGTTGACTGAAATTAATTCCGGTACACCTTACTGACCTGCAGCCAAATTCTGTAACTGTGAAGCGGTGAAGCGTTAAAAATTCCATCGTTTCTGCAGCCAAATTCTGTAGCTGTGAAGCGATGAAGTGTTAAAAATTTCTTCGGTTCTTTTCATTAAAAAACTTATCACTTCACCACTTCACAATTACAGAATTTGTCTGCTGTTCATTCAAAAACTTATCACTTCACCGCTTCACAATTACAGAATTTGGCTGCTGATCAGGTTTTTAATACTAAAGAGCGATTAGGCTTAGGTGGCAAAGCGTTCAAGTAAAAAGGATATGAACAACTCCATTTATTGGAATGCCAATACAAAAGCTTGGGTTAAAGCCACATTGTTAATTGATTTGTCTCATAACTCTTGCCTACCACAAGTAAAATAGTATTTAATCAAAATAATATTTAAGGTTCTTCTTTTACTGGACAATGCTCCATGTCAACCTCAAAATTTGCAGCTTACAAATAGATAAATTGTATTTCTACCCAAAAGTAAAACTTCTTTATTGCAACCATTATACCAGAAGATAATAAATAATGCAACTACTTTCAACAACATGATCCGAATATTGAACTAGCTCTCCGATTTCTGCGAAGTGTCAACGAATTTTTAAGTCAATATGAAGATGTTTGCGAGATTTAGCTAAAAAGAAAGCACAATTATTAATTACAGATCTAACTTCCAAGTCGCACCGAACTGAATCAAGTTAAGTTAGGTTTGATTTAGGTCAAAATGCTAGTATGTGCATGCATAATTACTTTTTATTTTTCTGTAAATTTCTTATTGGTTATGTTACATGTTTCGTTTTGAAAATGAATTTAACTATTATGTGGATATCTTATGTGATTAAACTGGTACTTTTATGTTTTACCGAATCTGTTTGTTGCCCAAGAAATGACCAAAAACCCACGTTTTTCGTTTAACACGGTTTTCCATACAAAATTTATATTTTCGATTAACACGTTTTTATCAGGAACGTATCTACCGTGTAAAGCGGGGGATAGGTGTATATATATATATATATATATATATATATATATATATATATATATATATATATATATATATATATATATATATATATATATATATATATATATATATATATATATATATATATATATAATATATATAATGGCACTCAACGTGTAAAAAATTTTACTATTTTAAAAAAACTCAATCATAAAATATGCAATAAATTAACATTAAAATCTAATAAAAATCACTTGATCAACATATGATCGTTTCAACAAAATTACAAAATTACTGAATATAAATTAAGTGCAGAGATCAAGAGAGCAAGCACTTAATTATATAATAATTATTATACTACAAACATATACATTAAAACTACTATGTGCTAATTTTATTGTCCATACAGTAAATATCCAAAAAGAATTTTTTGAAATTAAAAATAAAAAAAAAAAATAAATAAAAATCAAATTAACTAGCCGTTAATAATAGTAGCATTAGTGTAAAATTTTGTTTGTGGTTTTTTTCACAGATATCCTTGAAAATGACTAACAAGTTGAAATATCGGGAAAATTAAAACAATAAAACTGAATAATAAAACAAAAACTTAATAGTTTATGTAATTCTTATATAGTTTTTATTTTTATCTTGTCTATAATAAGCTAAATTAAATAAACATATTTAAATTAAAAAGAGACAAGACAATTTTTCAACATTTGATAATTATAAATTAAAAACAATTCTTAATATAAAATGCTAAGACATATTAAAAGTTTTCTTGATAGTTGTGCTAATTTTTATAAAATTACGAGAGTAATTGTATAGTCATTACTGATTGTTTCCAATCAATGTGTAATCAATGGTTGACACTTGGTCAATTGTAGTCTTATATGTATTCATACTTTTATTTTTTAATAAAATGTTTTGTGTAGTAGGAATTACAATATGTGTCACAACAACACATAAAAACCTTTTAAGACAAAGTTCCCTCAACAACATGCTTTCCAAGGTGTTGATGGACGACAATATGTTTTTTTAATATTTTTTTCAGTGTTGCAAAACGTTACTCGTAACGTAACGCAAAAACGAAATAACGAAATGAAATAGTGTTATTAAGAATAATTACTTTCATAACCTTTTAAAAATTAATTTGCGTTACAATAACGTAAAACGTAACGATAACGTTAATATTTTTTTTCGTTTATTTTGGATAACTTTTTGTATAACTGTATGAAAACAACGCCCAAATATCGGTTGTAAAAATCCCATTTATCTGCTTTTTCAATTTCTGTGCACGCTCTAACTAAAGGTTTTGGTAGTTCTAAAATTTTTGATATTTGTGACAAAATAATGAGTATTTTGTATAATCTTAAGAACATTTTTGAGATTACATTTTCAATTAAAATAACGTAACTAAAATGTTATAACTTAACGAAATGTATTATTTTTATGTTCCATAACGAAATAACGTACCGAAAAAAAACTAATGTTATGAAAACGAAACGCATAACGTTATGATTTTTTTTTCGTTATGCAACACTGATTTTTTTTTATAGAAAGGATAACTAAACAATAAAGCTCCCACAACAAGAAGCGTTCTAAGGTGTTGATGGACGCAAATTTGCTCTTTTGTTTTTTTTTTTATATTTTTTTCAGTGTTGCAAAACGTTACTCGTAACGTAACGCAAAAACGAAATAACGACATGAAATAGTGTTATTAATAATAATTTCATAACGTTTTAAAAATTAGTCAGCACCCCTAAGATATCACCTTAGTTAGTGATATCTCACGGCTATTGCCAGTGGTATGTTATATCTCACTTAAGCTCGTATGTCAATAGCAGGGACTGGACTACCCGAGGTTGTCACACCCGTAGATCCAAAATAAAAAAAATTTACAATAAAAAAAAATTGATCCCTCAATGCGGTAGATTAGACTACATCAAGTGATATACGACAACATTTTTTTTGTGGCGTTCAAACTCCATGTAGGAGCGTTGCCCAGCTAACCAGCTTTGAATATTTACCACGGTCATTCGCAACAGCGACATAACTACCATGGCAGCCAATTTTGTTAATGTCGCTTATTACGTCCGTCTGTCATTGCAGTCGTTGTCTACCTAGCGGTCGCCTACTCCCTGGGGTACTTACGTACATTTAATCATTTCAGACTATGTATCGGCTCGTAAAACATGCCCCAACCAAGCAATTCTATTAGAACGGATACAACTTATTATATCTGGACCCTAAAGAAGGTCTCTGATCTCAAAGTTATATCGCGTTCTGTACTCTCCATCGTCTGGCTTAAGTGGATCAAAAATGTAGCGTAGGATCTTAAGCTCAAATACAGATAAATGTGATTCGTAATTTTGTGTAAGAGTCCATGTTTGTGACCTATACATCACCACGGGTCTAATCAACGTCTTGCATAGTTGAATTGAGTCTGGTGTTAGTTGATACATACGGTGATCCAAGGAGAGCCTTAAGGAGAGATAGCATCACCTTGTCTTAACCCGTGGTCGACCTTAAAAAACCTCGATATTTCGTTCTCTACTCGTACTCAGCATTGAGAGTTATGTACTGTCATTTTGCATGGTGATACCAGTGTACCAGTAATTCCCATTGACAACAGAGCAAGAGTTGGTACACAGGTATGTTGAACTCTCGACACTTTTCCAAAATCATCCTCATCGAGAAAAATGCATCGGTGGTACCTCGGCCTTGCTGAAAGCCACACTGGTATTCTCCAAATAGTTGTTCAGCAAAAGGATTGATTTTGGCTAGCAATCGATCTAGTTTGAAGTCCCTTTACGCGACTGATATTCCTTATTGAAGCTTTCAATCTCC
This sequence comes from Diogma glabrata, assembly GCA_963693315.1. Classification (NCBI taxonomy): domain Eukaryota; kingdom Metazoa; phylum Arthropoda; class Insecta; order Diptera; family Cylindrotomidae; genus Diogma; species Diogma glabrata. The sequence goes on along the minus strand of CAVNZG010000553.1, from coordinate 319,573 downwards.
TCACACTTTCTCTTCCATCATTCTCACTTCGTTCGTCTACATAGCTTTGTAACGGTTTGTCTTTCCAGTTTATTGTTCTCCTCCGTGGACCTGGTGTTAGGTCCTTGTAGACATTTCAGATCGCAATCTCTTTTGCATTGAATAGCGTCAATACATGCTTGATCCATCCATGGCTTCTGGGTGTGGTTTTGTGGTCGTCCAAGTATTCCCTCGGTAGCGCTTAAAACAGCATCTTTGAGCAAATACCATGACTTATCGACATCTCCATTAATGGTTTCTGATTTCTTCAATGTTTCGGCAATATGGTTTTGATATCCCTCTTCTGTTTCAGCATTCTTAAGTGATGAGATGTTAAAACGTTTTCGTTGATTGAATTAACGAATGCTTGGATTTGAAAAGTGGAACCTTATTTTAGCACATACAAGAAAGTGATCACTTCCAATGTATGCACCTCTAAAGGATTACAAATTCAGAACACTCGAAAAGAAACGTAGTGTAACTAGCACGTGATCAATTTTATTTCGAGTGTTTCTATTCTCTGCTTACCCAAGTCTGTTTATGAATCGATCGATGCGGAAAGAAAGTACTGGCCATTCTCAAATTATTTGATAATGCTAACTCAGTCATTTTATTGCCATTATCATTCGAATTCAAATGCAGACTGTTGGGGCCCACCAAATTTCCAAAAAAAAAATTAAAGTCACCAAGAACCATAATGAAATCGCGTGTAGGCCTTTGTTTTATAACCTCTTCCAGTGCTATTTAGAAAGTATCCTTCTCATCGCCGGTCTTAGTTTCAGTAGGTGCATGCACGGCAATAAGAGAAATGAAATGTTGTTGTATGTAGCGCGTACCCGTAGGTAGCAGATCCTCTCATTGACTGGAATGAATTTCATCACGGCTTCTTGTATGCGTGCACCAACAAGAAAACCAGTTCCAAATTCTCTTCGAGAGGGATGACCACTAAAAAACAGAATTTTAAAAAAACAGACGTGAAAAAGGACCAGACTACCGAATCGGAACGTGGAACGTGCGCAGCCTGAGCGCTCCTGATGCTCTTATAAGTCTAGAAACAGAGTCTGAGAGATAAAGAATGGATACCATAGCTCTGCAAGAAGTTAGACAGCCAATTATCGGAAAACAAGATTTGGATAGTCACTTTTTATACAGTATAAAGAGCGACTATCCAAATTTTGTTTATGATTATTGGCTGTCTAACTTCTTGCAGAGCTATGATATCCATCCTATACCTCTCAGCCTCTGCTTCTAGACCTATAAAGCATCAGTAGCGCTCAGGCTGCGCATGTTCCACGTTCCGATTCGGTAGTCTGTTCCTTTTTCACATCCTGGTAAAATTCTGTTGTTTTGTCCGGGTCTGTTATTCTTTTCTGATTTCTCAATTTAACACAGACTACATTTAGGGAATTTAAATTTATTGGAGATTTTTGAGATCAATTAAATTCAACTACAGTCAAACCTGGATATAACGAGCTTCATGGGACCAGCAAAAATATTCGTTATATTGAAAACATATTTATATCCAGGTTACGTTATAAAGAGGTAGAAAAATAAATATTCGTTAAAAAGAGGTAAAATAAAATAATTCATTTATTCAACGTAAAACTAAATTAGAAATTAAATTATAAGATACATATAATTCAAATTATTATAAGTACATATTCAGTTATGTAAAGTGTACAAATGTAATGTAAACTAAAGAGAATCCGTTTCCTAAAGTTGTGATTGTGGAATTTAGTTAGCTGTGGTTACAGCAAATTCGGTTATAAGAGTTTGTTTTAAAGCAGTATGACGTATTTGCTCCAACTTTCTCTCAATATCATTAATATGTTGAAGTTCAACTTCACATTTAGGTTGGCAACTAAAAAAATTCTAAATGAGTTCAAACATTTCTCTAAATCTTTAATAGTTGGCATTTCTAAATCATCTCCACTGTCATTCTCATATTCATCGTGTGTATTCATGTTAGATTGTCGAACTGCATTTAAAATATCTTCATCGCTGATGTCTTCCAATACAATAACATTCTCATCTACATTTAAATAATCAGCTAAATTAACGTCTCTACTTAAATTCTGAATTACTGGATCTCGCCAATATAAATTTTCCACCTCCTGTCGAGTGGCTTCAATATTATCATCAGTAGCTAAAGAATTATCGTGACAGGTAGGCCAAGCTTTTTTAAAACAATTTGCAATGGTATTTGGTTGCACTAGGTCCCATGCCACCTTGGCCATATGGCATCCATCGAAAACATTAAAGTTCGGCAAGCATGTGTTACTTTCGATGCTTGAAATAATTTTTTTCAACAAAAGTTTTCGATAGTGCACTTTGAAATTTTAGATAATTCCCTGATCCATCGGCTGGATCAGACTTGTTGAATTTGGTGGCAAATATTTTACGCTGATGGATTTTAAACCGTCAACATTCAAGTGCGATGGGCAATTATCCACTAATAAAACGATTTGTCGTTTTTGATTGTAAAATATTTTGTCAATATGACGCAAATAAAATTCCCATTCATGGAATGTCATCCACGCTTTCGAGTTTCCTTTGTAAAGAACCGGGAGCGTACGCACATTTTTCAAGCATCTAGGGTTATTATATTTACCAATAACTAATAAAGGCAATTTTTCGGTTCCCGTTAAGTTTGCTCCTAAGAGAACGGTAAGTCGATCTTTACTTTTTTTTGTGCCAAAACAGGGATCGTCTTTAAACGCCATAGTCTTGTTCGGCATTAATTTGTAGTAAAGGCCGGTTTCATCGATGTTAAATATATTATCTGGTTGATACTCATTTAGGATATACGGCAATTTTTGTTCAACCCAACAAGTTGCTTGAGACGTAGACGCTGATAATTTTTCACCCGAGATTTGTTTATAAATAATACCATGACGTTTTTTTAGACTTATGATTAGAAAACACCATTTAATAATGTAATGTGTGCGATACAATAGTATTTACCTTCGATCCAGCCGTTACTTGCTTTAAAATCTGTAATATTTAATTTTTGGGCGAACTCGATAGATTTTTCTTTAATTATATTGCCACTGATGGGAATATTCCTGGCCCTGTACGTTTGTATCCATTTCACAATAGCATCTTCAATTTGAAGAAATTTTCCTTGCCGAAGTTTTGTACGATCTTTGTATATTAACGCGTTTTTAAATTTTTCTTTATTTTTAATAATATCACTCACAGAACTTTTTGAAATATTGTATTTGTTTGCTAAATCAATATTTGACATATCTTTATGCTCAGCATCTTCAATTAATTTCAATTTAACGTTTAATGTAATAGCTTTACGTTTTTGTGACATTTTTTTTAATTCAATGCAAAACGCATGACACATATGCAGTAGAATTACAAAACTAACCTATTTTCTTCACGCCATCCAAAAACTTTTATAAAACCAATACATATAAGCAATCTTCAGCAATTTCTCACAGGGTAAATGTAAAATTTTCCTTTGTTATTTGTTTCAGTTACTCGCAATAACAGTTTAATGTATAACGATTGATTTTGCTTTCACCTGTAAACACAAATTCAAAATAATATATATATATGTGTGAGTGATCGTCAAATGGTAAACACAACAAATAATCGACATAGTGCAAAAACGGAAAAACATATTCGTTATATTCAGTAAAATATAGGTGGTGTGTTTTAATTTTTATTGAAATACTATTCGTTATAACGTTATAACGAGGTTCGTTATAAAAAGGAAAATTTATATTGTGCTATATGAGAACATTAATGGGACTATTAAAAGTATTTGTTAAAAAGAGGTTTTTGTTATATCCGAGGATTTTATAACCAGGTTTGACTGTATCTTTACTTACTAATAATTGGATTTTTTTCAATTCAAAGGTATGGTTGGATGTTTCTCAGAAAAAACTCCACTTCTAATTTTTCTATTTCGAATGAATTCGAACCTTCCTCTTCAGTGCCTTGCTCGAATCCTTAGGCAGACACGCTATAGATTGCGCAGTTAAGGTGATGACAATTTCAAAGTTGAAACTCCATCACTTATTTATTTTACTTAAGTTAAATTTTTCCACTGTCATTAGACCATATTATGGAAATATTTTTATCCACGACTACTAAAGAATATATACTTTCCATGCGTATATCTTTCATTGTAATCGTATTCATTCCTTCTCTATATATCAAATTCTTTTTTATTTCTTTTATTACGCTTTATTTATTCAAAATTCCCCTAACAAATTAAAAACTTGATTTGTTGGTATAGTAATATAAACCAGTTAAAACAAAAACAATACATATATAAAATCTAAAATAAACAAACATGTTTGGTTTTGTTTTTCATTTCATTCAATATGGCGATACAAACTTCTACAGGAAAACATGAATAAAATAGTATCTTGTATTCGCTTAGGATGAAGGCAATTCTTCACTCGGATGATTCCCTCCACTCGCAACGCTCGTTCCGGGAAACTTCATCCTCGGGAAGAATTGCCTTCATTCTAGCTCATACAAGAATATACTATTATCCACGACTACTAAAGAATATATACTTTCCATGCGTATGTCTTTCATTGTAATTGTATTCATTCCTTTCTGTATATCAAATTCTTTTTTATTTATTTCATTCCGCTTTATTTATTCAAAATTCCCTTAACAAATTAAAAACTTGATTTGTTGGTATAGTAATATAAACAACATAAAACAAGAACAATACATATAAAATAAACAAACATGTTTTATTTTGTTTTTCTTTTCATAGAAATATTTCAATATGGCGATATAAACTTTTACAGGAAAACTTGAATGAAATTATTTGAAATATTTGTAGTCGTGGATAAAATAGCATCTTGTATTCGCTTAGGATGAAGGCAATTCTTCATTCGGATGATTCCCTCTACTCGCTACGCTCGTTCCGGGAAACTTCATTCTCGTGAAGAATTGCCTGCATTCTAAGCTCATACAAGAATCTACTATTATCCACGACTACTAAAGAATATATGCTTTCCATGCGTATGTCTTCCATTGTAATTGTATTCATTCCACAACTAGTGAATTTGATTAAAATTCTTTAACAGTTCTATAGTTTATTAATTATTCCCCTAAAAAATTAAACAACAAACTTGTTTTGTTTTTCGCTATCTTTGATGTATTTATTTCAATATGGCGATACAAATTTTTGCATGAAAACTGGAAATTAAGCGAAATATTTTACAGTCGTGGATAAAATAGCATCTTGTATTCGCTTAGGATGATGGCAATTCTTCACTCGGATGATTCCCTCACTCGCTACGCTCGTTTCGGGAAACTTCATCCTCGTGAAGAATTGCCTTCATTCTAAGCTCATACAAGAATCTACTATTACATTATATGGGAACTTTTGCATGAAATTCCTAGACAATACTTTGTGTGAATTCTTGGAATGGGGAATACATATTTCTATTCTAATTAACATCCAAATTTATTGTGTTATTTCCAGTGACTAATTAACTCAAATATTTTATAATGGACAAACAATATTACAAATAATAATTAAGTTATGTAAATATCTTCTAAATACGTTATGAAAACCTGCTATCAAACATTTTTCATTATTGACAAATTTATTTTTAATTGATAAAATATCAAAAACTATAGTTTGGTTATAATTAAATCCAAAAGGTCATTTTTTGTTAATTTCTTTTTATACAGCTGTAGGGAGGGAGAAACTATTATTTTTTTGTGGCAGGGTATATAAGAAAAACATAGATTTAAAAAAAACTCGCAATAATTGTACAATTTCGAATAAATTGAAAAATTTACGCACCTCCACGGGAAGACATAACTGTTTCTCTCTGAGACAAAGATAGGAAAACAAACAAACAAAAAACCGATTTGACATATCTGGAGTTACGCTAAATATTAGTTGTGGTGATCGGATGGATTTAGTACACCTGATGATTTTAGTCAAAAACTTATCGTTATCGGTTTTCTGGATAGGTTTTTATATGTGACATATTATCGAAAATGGGTTGTTTTGTGTGTTTGTATCCTCAACTTTGAATCTTCTGGAATTCACAATTGTCGAGTTAGTTAATCTTAAACAAACGCCTCAGTATAACCTCGGTTCAAAAATGTCATTCAAATCAACGTTAAACGAAGTAAGGATCTCTGGCAAAACAACGAGAAAAGTTAATATTAGTTAGTTTCGACGTAAGTCGAAATCGATATTCAATAAAATAAATAACAAAATCAAATTCCAATTGTTACTATAAGGAAGTTTATATTATTATTAATAAAATTAAAAATAAACATATTAAAAGTATATTTTTAAATATTGCATTTTAATTCAAAAGTGATAAAAGCACACAAACAGTGAATAATATGGAAAACCATAATAACACATATATAGTTTTTAAGTTAAATTTCTACAAATTTATTTAGGTATTTATGATAGGTAATCTAATAAATATATTGTTTCAAATCGGGCCAGCCACTTTTTTAAGTAGATTTTGAGATTTTTCAATTTTTCTGAATTTGAATGACAGCAGACTGACGAAGGTAGCAGAGTAATATATGAAATTTACTAAAACCTTGAACAAATCTCTTAGCATCTAATAATAGGATATATCTTTAAAATATTAAACCACTTAAGTAACTATATAAAATAACTGTTCCCGTGTAATATCGTGAGAACTATATCAGTATTCAAAACAGTCTTTTAACATTTTAATGCCGTAATGTTACTTAAATTATATCATTTTAGGGTAGTCCTCTAGTTTTTTCGAATATCAACAAGCTGCATTTAAACAAATCAAAGGTAACTGTGTTTAAATTAAAACAAAACTCAGGTTTACAAGGAAATAACGACTCACCAGGGTACCGATATTTTGACTGGCTAGGCACGTATATACACGTTAACAACCACTGTCATAGTAATAGCGGCCGTCAAATGTCGCGGTCTGTAGCTAACTTTGCTACCAATGCTAAAATTTAACTGGGATTTGACCTTGAGCCGGTGGCATTTGTGGAGAATTTCAAATTTGAAAGACACACAAGGGACTGACCACAAAATCTGTTGACATTATTTGGTTATTATTTTTCTTTTAACCTTCAGAATATTACATTATGAAAGTTGTAATATATTTTTTTTTTTACTTCACCACAATTTTAAATTGTGTGAAGTAATGCAATCTATCGTGAAAAAAATAAATCTTACATACCCCAAATTTTATTTTTTCTTTTGTTTTGGACCATCCTCTATCTAAATAGCCAAAAAAATTTTTGGTGTATGTCTGTGTGTGCGTGGGTGGGTGGGTGGTTGGGAGGGCGGGTGGTTGGGTGGGTGGGTGAGTTTTCTGCATAGGATCTTGATGAAACTTTGGCAGATGATACAGGTTCACTTGAAAATGGAAGATCTGGATTCATTTTGGACAAAATGGCGGGGGGTCTCCCAAACACCTCTAAGTTTAAATCTTGAATAACTTCTGATCCCGGACTATGATCTTATTGTAACTTAGTATATAAGGTTTTAGTACAGTTTTCAATATTTTTGCATATCAACTTCCGATTCCTCACTTCCGGTTAAAAAGTTTTTTTGTCAGGTATTTATCCCTACTGTAGCCTACAATTACCGATCGATTTTCATGAAACGTTGGTAAAAGCTTTCAAATAACATGAAAAAGATTTTATCAGCTTTTGGAGTACATGGGATAAAAGGTTTGGGGGGTCCACCATACAACAGGTGGTTTTTTCCACAATGTTTTTATGTTTGTTGGGAGCATAAAACATTCATTCGTGAATGAATTTTGATGACACTTTGGAAAAAGATGCAAACATGTATGAAAAAGAACTGATTAGTTTTTGAGCGATAGTGAACAAAATGGCGTGGTTTCCCTGGAGCACCTGTTTTTTAAAAGCTCAATAACATCTGTACCTGATAATAAAATGGATGAAACTTGGTACATGAGTATTTAGTACGGTTCACAATTGTTCTGCATCGCAACTTCCGGCTTTCCACTTCCGGTTAAACATTTTTTTTTGTACTTTTTTGAAGTTTTTTCAGTCTCTTTATGCACACTAAAGCCCACAATAATGAAGTGATTATGATGAAACTTATGAAAAAGGTTCCAATTAGTGTGAGAAGATAATTTTCTTCTTTTGGAACACATTGATCAAAGTAGCGGGGGGTCTACCGCATACAAATGCTGACTTTTCACACTTTGTTTTTTAAGTTTGTTGGGAGCATACAGACTTCATTCTAGAATTTATTTTAATAACACTTTGAAAAAAGTTGGAGACTTAAGTAACAAAGAACTGATTAGTTTTTGAATAATATTGGAAGAGTGGTGGGGGTCCGGTCCACCCGAACACCTGTTTAATGTGTCCAAATTTTTTCAATGTTTGTTGGGAGCACACAGCATTCGTTCGTGAACGAATTTTGATGACACTTTGGAAAAAGATGCAAACATGTATGGCAAGGAACTGATTAGTTTTTGAGTGATAGTGAACAAAGTGGTGGGGGGTGTCCCATACACCTGTTTTTTTTGAAAGCTCAATAACATCTGTACCTGATAATAAAATTAAATGAAACTTGGTACATAAGCATTTAGTATGGTTTACAACAGTTCTGCATCCCAACTTTCGGTTTTTTGCTTCCGGTAAAAACATTTTTTATTAATTGTTAGAAGTTTTTTTCTGTCTTTATGCACACTACAGCCCACAATAATGAAGTGATTATGATGAAACTTATGGAAAAAGTTCCAATTAGTGTAAGAAGATAATTATCATCTTTTGGAACACATTGATCAAAGTGACGGGGGGTTAACCATACAACTGCTTACTTTTCACACTTTGTGTTTAAAGTTTGTTGGGAGCATACAGACTTCATTCATTAATAAATTTTAGTGACACTTTGAAAAAAGATGAAGACTTTAATGACAAAGAATTGATTAGTTTTTGGACAATATTGGGATAAGTGGTGGGGGTCCTCCCGAACACCTGTTTATTGTTTCAATGTTTGTTGGAAGCATACAACATTCGTTCGTTATGTAATTTCGATGACACTTCGCAAAAAGATGCAAATATGTATGACAAGGAACTGATTAGTTTTTTTAGCGGTATTGAACAAAGTGGTAGGGGGTCCTCCGAACACCTATTATTTTGGAAGCTCAATAACTTCTGTACTTGATAATCGAATTTGATGAAACTTGGTACATACACATTTAGTACGGTTAACAACAGTTCTGCATCCTAATTTCCGGTTTGTCACTTCCGGTTAAATTTTTTTTTTACTTTTTCTCGTACAACATAATTTATGTTTGTTGGGATACTAAGTACTGCTTGCCTTAATATTTTTATTATTAGAACTACGAAGTCTTTAACATTGGTTAGCTTTTAATTAAAGTAATTGATGGATATTAGCTCATTATATATCCAGAACACTATGTTTCCAGAGCTGTGGTGAAGTCAGCCTATGCATCAGCTTCGCAATATTTTTATAGATATTTTATAGAGATATTTGATCTATAGCTTGATGTTTTATTTGTAGAGTAATTTCTTACAATAAAATCGAGGACGATAAAACAATTTTATCGAGTAGATCAGATTCAATGTACATATGTAACATATATACATTGAACACCAAAATTTATATATATAGTTGTAATATATATAATATATATGTACTTAATAATGTACATTACAGATTGTAGTAAAATAGTAAGCTTCCTTAAATTAATAGTAATATTTATTTTTATTTTTTTATATACATCCACTTGATTGCGCGTTTTCGTGGTTGTGACATGCCATGGGACTGACATTTTGAGGATATATTGTGCTATTTAACACACTTGTATTTAAAATAAATAACTATAATTGGGTGACCAAATAAAAGACTTTTAATTCTACAAAATATAATAAAACTTGGTATCTATTGACTGATGACATGGAGTTACACAATTTTTGTAGAATCACCCATATTTAAAAAATCAAAGAAATTCCAATTAACATTTCAAAAATTTAATGAAAATGTAACTAAAAATTTTAATACTGAGTACAAATGCAATTACAAAAAGACATAACTTAAGTTGAATTTCGCATTCATGCCTAATGAACTCGTGATAGAGAGACATAACTTCATTAGAAGCTTGAAATCACACAAAAAATTACTCAAGAAACATCTCCCTAATAATTACAATTTTTGTTAAAAAACGAAATTTAATAGCTTCATTAGAAACTAGGAATCACACAAAAAATTACTCAAGAAACATCTCCGTAAAACCGACATTTAATCCGCAAAAACCGACATTTAATCTGCAAAAACTTAATATTTTCCTTGCAAAAACTTGATATTATTGAATTACTACTCGTTATCACTTAAAATAAACCTTTTTAAGCCAAATATATACGAATTTTGTTATTTTGACATACTTAACGATTTTTTTGACACACTTTCGGTACAGTTATCGAACACATCATTCTCTCGGCTCTTACCACTAAAGCCGGGCATTCACATACAACAGAAACAGAAACAGAATTTCATACAAATTTGACAGATAAAAATTCGGTTTCTGTAAAATTTGTATGGAATTCTGTTCCTGTTTCTGTTTCTGTTGTATGTGGTTTCAAGCCTTAAGTCAACCTATTTAAATTTAAATCGCTGTAGCAGTTTTCTCTGTAACGACGGGTATAACGGCCAACAGACTGGCCGGGCGACCTACATACCTTTTTTTTTTTGCTTTTTTAGAAACAGTTTAGGTCCTAAAATGTCGAGAAATGCCAAAAAAATCTTTGAGTAGGGCACGAGAATGTTTTATGGCACGAGAACGTAATTTCAAACTGAAGTAATTTAGTAAAAATTGAAAAATTTAAAACAATGATTCAACAATAGCTTTGTAAAAATACGTTTTCCCAGTTTTCGCATTTCCTGGAAAAAGCATTTTTTTCAATTTTTCTCGGAAACTTTTAAATTATGAGTAATAATGGCCTATACAAAAGGTTTAGCCCTTTTTATTACCTACAACTTTTATACTTAACTTCTTTCGATTTTCCACCCACTTCTTCTTCTTTCCACTTTAATTTATTTTTTCTATCCTTTGCCCTTTATTTTCTTTCTTATCCAACAGTTTTCATGATACTAATTTTTATCATTTTTTGCCTTTTTACAAGGTATTTGCACTGGCCTATAAGTTCTTTTTTATAAACTATTCAATTTTATCTACACTGAAAAAAACATGTTCTATTTTCAATCGAAATGCAGTTGTTTCAACTCAACCTCACCATGCAGGCACATATGGCGAATAGAGCTACAAAATTGTTTCAACAACTGTACAGTAATAGAACGATGTAGTTGAGACAATCACGTGTAATATTTATGGGAAAATGAAACATAGTTCAATTAATCTAAAATTTTCAGCTTTCAAAAACTCCATAGTAGCTGAGAAATACTATTTTGAAACTCAAAACACATAAAATTTCAATTACGAAACGAAGCGTTTTTGGCTTACATGCCATATTCAAAGTCTTATAAAAAAAAATCTCCTATCGATTTAAAATTTTAAATTTCTTTCTAAATTGTTTGCAAAAATTTTTTCTTTGTTTGAGTAATAAACTGCCAACTTCGAGATGAGGTTGTCCTTCATTACTTCAATTTTTTTTTCAGTGTATGACTAAAAATAAATTAAAATAATTTCAAAGATGGAAAAAAGTCGGACAAGTGTGAAAATTCGCTCGCCAAGGGTTCCGTGAATGTAAAGAACGCAATATCAAAATAATTGACATAAAGTTGTGTTGTAAAGTCTTTTATATTGCCAGAACATAGATAGACACATACAAAATAAATGTTTCACCGTAAATATTAATAGTAAATGTCAATCTCATCTAAATTGATCGAAATTCTAAAAAAACTGCAATGTTTCTTAATTTAGGTGTTCTTTCAAATGACACCCCACTAATTTAGGTCAAAAAGCTTTTTTCACCCTTCCCCACGCCCTTCCCTTAAACACAGAGATATAAAATTATTTGAGATGTCGCTATAATATATTATAATTTTTAGAATATAACTGTATCTTTTGGCAATGTTTAACTGATCTGGACTGTACAGCTGTTACAGCAGCAACATGTTCACCATGTGGATTTTGCCAGTGTCCTGCAGGAGCAGTGTTTTCGTTAGACACATCTAAATGTTTATTTGGTAATTAATTTATATATTTTTTTAAATTTAGTATGTTGATAACATGCCTATGAAAACTTTTAATTTTTAAATTACAGAATCTTTATATGGAGAATCTTGTATAGAAGGTGTCCAATGCTCTCATATGCTAACAGGGGCTTACTGCAATGATCTGGGTGAATGTATGTGTAAAGAAGGTTTAACATATATACGCGGCAAATGTCGAAAACTAAATAACTTAGGTGAAGCATGTGAGGAAGATGTTGATTGTAATTTTAATTTTGACAGGGAATCTGTTACTTGTAGAAATAAATTATGTGGTTGCTCTGATGGCTTTTACAAAAGAACCGAAAATGTTTGTCGAAGGATATCAATGAGTATGGAACATTTAAACTCATACTTAAAATAACTAAATAATAATTTTGTTTTAATTTAGATGAGGGTGATCCATGTATAGTAAATACAGATTGCCAAGGTGACAATTTAAGCTGTAATCAGAAGCAAAATGTTTGTCAAGGTGTTCAGTTAAAGTCAATTGGAGTACAAACATCTAACGAATTATCGCGCATTCCTGAATATCAAAATTCAAGAGAAAAAATCTCTCATACAACAAGTAGTAATCACTTATATAAACAGCAAAAAACTATAGAGAATGATAATGTTGAAACTATCGAAATAGCACAGTGTGAGTATATACAAACTGCTTATAGATTGAATGACTTAAACCGGAGAAAAGTGATTATGGAGATTCTCTGATTAAGGATTATGTATTATATCGATTATAAAGGTCCTAGATTCACTGTTTAGTGCCTTCATCAGTTATATCAATATAACTAATAGAAAACAATTATTTTGACATTCCATTTTTTACCATTCAAACAGAAATGACAAACCGTAAGTTGTCATAGAATACTTCAGTGGATTTTTTTCATCAGATTTTATAAACATCGTATCTGTATAGGGCTTTAAGTTATTGATGTAGAAAATTAACGGTTGTCCGTTGGAATCCTATGACTTTGCGCAAACTAAACAGTTAGTTGTCGTATGAACCCAGACCTTGGTAGTTACATCACATTCACACAATAACTATAGGTTGTAGTGTAGATGTACTAGTTAGAGTTATTGTTTCTGTTGCTACACACTATTTCCTTGTCCATGATTGATGTCAATAAATTAAGCAAAATAAGAATTTCTAATAATTTTAATATAATTAGTATATTTTTATATTTACTTTAGATGGTGATAAATGTGAAACTACTTGTATCGGACTTTCCCATTCCATATGTTTAATTGGTTTATGTAGGTGCAAGCCAGGTTATTATTTCAAAAATGGGTTGTGCAAGGCAGAAGTTGGTGAGTTAGCAGATTCCGAAGATCATTGTGAGAATACGCCCGATATTGTTAACTATCGTGATGGCAAATGCGTATGTGCTTTTAACCTCTTTAATACGGCAAATTTAAAAACATGCGTGAAATGTAAGTTTTCCATAATATAGATTGATTTTTATGTTCCTTAGCCCAATCTCATCCAAGTTAACTTCTAGCAAGTACTGGATATTTGTCAGGATGTACTCAAAATAGCCAGTGCACACCTTACGGCTTATCATACTGTACGACGACTTCCCCAAAATCATGCGTCTGTCATGAGTATGCTGCTTATAATGATGAAACTCAATTATGTGTTGCAAAAAAAGGATTAATGGAGTACTGCACAGAAACCAGTACTTGCTCTGCAGCTAATACGGTTTGTTCACCTAGAAATACATGTCAGTGTGCATCGAACTATATTGAATCTAATGGGGTATGTAAACCAGGTGAAAACGCGCCATGTAACGTAACGTCAGAGTGTGCTTTTGAAAATTCTGAATGTGTGGAAACTATAACTGAGAATGAAAAAGTAAAACAAAAGTATTGTAAATGCAAAGCAGGGTATTTATTTTACGAAACTGAGTGCATTCCTGAAGGTTTGTAACATAAATTTCAATACTTTTCTTGTTTAGCTAATTAGTTTTGTTGAAATAGGTGAATATGAAGGCAGTTGCAGCGTAACCGAACAATGTAAACCACTTCTCGGTGAACTGGGGATATGTGAGGAAAAACACTGTTCTTGTAAAAGTGGAACCCATTACAACGATGGCAAATGTTTCCAGAAGACAAGTAATTAAAATAATTATGTAAACCATTTAAATTGTATTTTTACTAAAAGATAAATTCCTCTTTTTATAAAAAGTATTTACCGCCAAGAATACGCATTATAACTACTAATTGGCTTCGTCGCTGTAAACGTCGCAATAAACTATTACACTAGAAAACGTCAATATAATTAACTTTTAAATGAATAATTGTGGAAAATCGAATCAAGACACCGATGATGTGAACCCGAACATTTCCGATTTCCTTAAAACTTCGATAACCTTAAAGTATAGTAAAAATAAATAATATGTGTGTCTTATTTTTTCACTGGTTTTGACACAGGGTAGCTGGAAATTTGTTAAGAGTTGTAGAGACAAGGAGAATTTATAGTTAAATTGTGCTCGAAAGGATAAACCGATTTGAATAAACTTTTTTTTGTTTGCGGTACTAAGGGTGCTTTCCAAACGACGACTTATTTGATACTTATTACTTATTTGCCGCCATTTTAAAAATGTAAAACAATCATTAAAAACAGTAATGTCTATAATTATCTCAGTTTAAATCTGATTTATAAAAACGTTTGATCAAATTAGAGACAGATATTAACTAAATTAAATAAAAAGTATATTTGACATATAAGATAAGATTTTTATTGAAAAAGAGATACAAAATAAATCACCTCGCCAGCATACTTATTCGAATAAGTTTAGAATAAATTACATTCCACAAATAAGTCGTCGTTTGGAAAGCGCCCTAAGTAAGGTTTCATAAAAATATTACACTGATAAAAATTTATATTTCTATATGATTTTTTTTCATTTTAATTTTTCAAATATGGCGATTTCAAAAAGTACTTTTTTGTCTTACTATTTTAAAGATTTATATTTACCCAAAACATACTAAAACTGGAACCAAGCGTTATTTTTTGTTTACGATAAAAAGGCATGTGAATATATCATTAGTTTGAAATTTGTACTTCGTGCCATTTGCTGAAACCAAGTTTTCCGTTTCTGTTAAACTTTTTTTAGAAGGTATTAAATAAAGCTTTCTAAAAAACATTTTACTGAAATTATAAGTAAAATAGTATATTTTTCAACGATGCCGAAAACAACATATTTTGAAGCGAGAGGACAGTTTATCCTCTGGACAGTTTTGGTAATGGTCGCGAGATTCAAAATATGATTTTCGGCGAGTAGAAAACTGTACTTTTTCTACTACTTTTTTAAAAATTATTATTAATTATTAAGCATTTTCATTTAAAATTACATACAATTCAAATTTTAAAACATATAAACATCCAAACAAATCTTTAAATTTATATTTCTGCTATTAAAATATAGATGACTCAATATGAATAAATTATCCAATTTCTATGTTATAAATAAAACCATCTTTAGTTACAAGCTTGATTGTTCTTTCGTACAAAAAATCGTCAACTGTATACATATACATATATTTATTCTATTTACACTACAATATCCCATAATTTTATTCTATTTGGTCTATAAAGTCCGTAAAATCATTAAGGCCCGCTATACACTTGAGCTAAACTATGCGAACTATGTTTTTAGAAAAATAATGTTTTAACGCGAATATTATTTTTTAAACAAAATGTAATGAATGTAATGTTTCCTTTTTTATTTTCTTTTTTTAAATGTTTTGTTTCCGTAATGTTTTTTTGTATAATTACGTTGTATACAAAAAACATAGTTCGCATAGTTCACATAGTTTAGCTCAAGTGTATAGCGGGCCTAAATAACACATCTTTAAAGGTTTATTGTTTTTTGCATTTCGCGTCTACATAGATTTTTTAAGTTGGGTAGTAGAAAAACTTATTTAATTTAATTTTCAAAGATAACGAAAACCAAAAGTATCTTTTGTCTAACAATATTATGTTTATAGCACTTGTTACTTTACGCAGAATAACTTAAAAGTTAATTGATAAAAAAAAACACAAGGTTTATTTTTAGATACTCTATATGAGCAAATCTCTAGAACTTTTAAATTTTGTGGATAAAAATGAAAATCTCTCAATTGTGGGGCACACCCATGAAATTTTAGATATAGTCTCCTCATCAACTCTAAAAATGAATAAAACTTTGTTTCTCATTTTTATTGTATGTTCCAAAAGTTATTGGGGATTTGCTGACAAATTCGTATTAAATACGTATTAAATTTCGTTTTGTCGTGAAAAATCGCCCCGTTGACAGTCTTGCAGTTCTAGTTAACGCCTGAAATTTCAGTATGTATTTTGCAACAATTTCATCTAAATGCATATAAAATTTCATACCTTCATACCACGTCTATGAGGAGATACGAACTCTTAAAGACGTACGCGGCAGAATCGAGGTCCAAATATTACCGTTATTTTCCCTTAAGGAGCACATGAAAAAGCATATAATGTTTTTGTAAGAGCATGTCAAAAACTCAATATCCGTAAAATTTCAAGTCATTTGGAGTGATGTTCCAAAAGTTATAGCCGAACCTAGATTTTTAAAAAAGTTTTCGCAGCACCTCTTACTTTTTGTGCTTCTATTGCGA
Source organism: Diogma glabrata (assembly GCA_963693315.1). NCBI lineage: Eukaryota > Metazoa > Arthropoda > Insecta > Diptera > Cylindrotomidae > Diogma > Diogma glabrata. The sequence goes on along the minus strand of CAVNZG010000553.1, from coordinate 302,745 downwards.
GCCCAATAAGAGGGGTACATAAAATTGCAGCAAATAGATTTTTTCACTTTTGTGCGTACCTTAACGAAAAAATATTGTTTTTACGCAACAAATATGTAGAGACCGATTTGACGCGCCACCGCTATTTTCCATTGAGAAGCACATAAAAAACATATTTTTTTTTTTATAAAATGTGTTGTGTAGTAGGAATTACAATATGTGTCACAATAACACATAAACCAGGACCAAGGTCCCACAACAACATACGTTCAAAGGTGTTGATGGACGTAAATCTTTCTTTTTTTGTTTTTTTATATTTTTAGTTAAAGAATGGATAACTAAACAAAAAATCCTATCACTGACAAAATATGACATAGACCAATATTTTATGATAGAATAGAGAAAATAAAAGTAAATTAAAAAGCAAATAGAGAAATTTTTACAAAAATTTGCTGAAACAAAACGGATTGGTTGCATATTCCTTGATCCTGTGACGCACCGTCTTTCTTAATGATTAAAGCCCACACATAGCTATATGAAGGCTCGTTTCCTCAAGGAAACAATAGCGTCTCATCATCAAGGATTTTTTCACAGCTAAAATTGAGGGTGCTACCGTTGACTGAATACAGTTCATCCGACACCACCCCTAAGATGTTACCTTGGCTAGTGATATCTCACTGCTATTGCCAGTGGTATGTGGTATCTCACGTTAACTCGTATGTCAATAGCAGAGACATTTTTTTATGTCTAGAAGTGTCGACGTTTTTTGATTTTTTTAAGATTTGCTCTTAGTAAAATTACAGACAGGCGTTTTTTTTGATGACAAGATAAAACTATTTGAATTAAAACATTTACTAACAAAAAATATGTCAGGTCTGTATTTTCCCAGTTTTTCGAATTAATAATTTAAACTTGAGTAATTTACCGATATTTTACGTCTTCATTATAGTAGTGCTTTTGCTACAATGCTTGAAATGATCGTGATAATCAATGTAATGCGTAAACCACATATACTTTTGTAAAGTTTGAATTTTTTTTAGAAATTGCCTAAAATTTTTAATACTTATTTTAATATATTGTTACGTTTTTCTAACCTTACTTCGAATTGGCCTAACTCACAATTCGATAAACGCAATTCCCAAATCTCTTCAGAGTTCGATCACTGATTAGTAAGCACAAACACTAGGTTTTATTAAGTATTCAACACCTTAATTGTTTCACAACAACAGGAAAACAATACAGTGCACAATATTCCTAACTAGAATATTCTTTCAACAGCTTCAAAACTCCAACGGTTGATTGTAGAAATTTCCAGTAATACAACGTTTAAAATAATACACAAATTATTTCTACTTAATAACACTTTAAACTTTATTCACAAAAATCCCTTTTATAATTATAACTTTACTATCGCAGGTTTAAAATAACACTAAATTTTTAATCTACAACAGACAATTTCTTTTATAGTGTTTTGCTTAATTTCTAGAAAATTCTAGGTCACGTTTTAGAAACCTTTAGAAAATAGTAGAATATTCGATTAATTTACGTTATGCTGATTTGATCCATAAAATCAAACAATGGCAATATAAAACAATGACCCTAATTCTAAGAACAGGACAACAACAACAACATTATTCATTTCATTCATTTTTGTTGTGTTTTGTTGATTTTATTTTCCTGGAAGTGACCGTAATCATCTAGATCTTTCTGTAATCGTCTAGATTTTTCTGTACTCGTAACATTACCCTCCACCTAAGCCTGTTCGTCCCGAACCGGATCTAGATCTCTCCTCCAATTGTTGAATCCAAACATTTTTTTTCTTCTATTTCGCAGGCTGTTTAGAATTACTTCCGGTTTCTTTCTAAGTCCTTAACCATTACTTTGTTTTATGTCAGCCCACCGTGATGAGTAGGGATTCTCATTATCTCTAAAGTGCTCCTTATCACTTCCCTTTGAGAGTTTCACACTGCCATGTCTCCGAACCATTCTCATTTTCAACTGCGATTCCTCCCCGTTTGCAGCTATTTGAGCCACCTCTTTTACATCGCTCACTTCGGTATGGAATTGGACCTGTTTCCTTTTTAACTTTCGGTGTTTGTTTAAACGTCTGCGTCGGTTGACGTTTCTCTCCCTTGTCTGTTTGGATGGTTTTTTTTTTTTTTTTTTTTTTTTTTATTCAATGTTAGGCATGTTTAGTGTTAACCAATATAGATCAACGTCTCTGAATATCCGAAGATACCATGCTAACTAGGGAACTAGGGTTCGAAAGTATTATTTAATTTTCTTTCAGGAATTTATTAACGTTGATCTTAAAGTTTTGAGGATTAAAATTATCAGGAAAGACCCACGCCGGTAAGGCATTCCAGAGATGAGAAACTCTGTTAAAAAAATCGCGTTGAAAAGCGACAGTTCTACACCTTGTCACTTGAACCGTAAAAGGATGGGCTGCTATTGATGCTCTGGTGAAACGCGCAAAGTTTGCTGGTTCAGGCAAAATCGATTTGATCTCCGTAGACGCCCGTTCGTCCATAATATACTTGTAAAATACCGTCAAATCAGCGACGTCTCTTCTATGTTGCAAGGAATCAAGCTCGTTAGTAAGAGTCGAGTTGCCGATCAATTTAACAGCTCTCCGTTGTATAGAATCAAGACATTTTAAGCTACTTATGTAGGCTCCACCCCATATGTGAGAGCAATACTCCATGCAGGGACGAATAAATGATTTATATATTAAAAGAAGCTGTTCGCTATTAAAAACCTTACGACAACGACCCAAGAATCCTAATTTTTGAACAGCGTTCTTAGCTAGGTTAAAAATATGAGAATTCCATTTCATATTATTTTCAATCTCAACTCCTAGAAGTTTAATAGATTCTTTCTCTTGAAGATCATTTGAATCAAACTTTAATAAAAACGGATTAGGTGTTGATAACCTAGAAAAATGACAAACTTGAGTTTTACTTGTGTTGAATTCAACACTGTTAGCAACTCCCCAATCTAAGATGGTTTTTAAATCAATATTTAATGACTCTATCAAGTTTGATCTAGCGACATTAAGATTTGATGGTGCATACAAATTTGGCATTTCATGTGACGCATGAAGTGTGCTATCATCAGCAAAACTATGGATGGGATTAACTGTTGCATCTAGCAAGTCATTAATATAGAGAAGAAAAAGAGTAGGTGATAAAGCGGAACCTTGAGGAACACCAGCATTAATTGAAAAGATATTCGATGAAACACCATCAACATTGACCCGAAATTTGCGCTCGGAAATAAAGCTTTGTAACCAAGAAATAAGTTGTTCATCTAAGCCGTAGCATCTCAATTTGCAAATAAGATTATTGTGCCATACTTTATCAAATGCTTTGGTAATATCAAGAGCAACGCCAAAAGTCTCACCATGGTTTTCAAGCGACTTGTTCCAGATATGCGTGACATAAGAAAGTAAGTGGATGGTGCTGGCTTTTCCTCTGCACTGCGTAGTTCCTCATCGCTGCCAATATCTGTTGACTCTGCCTCATTCACAATTAGTAGCATCTCAACATTATTAACCTTTAGGATTCCACATCTAAAATCGAAGACTAATCCCTTCGCCTTCATAAAGTCCATCCCCAAAATGACTTCATCCATAATGTCTGCCAGTAGCACCTCTTGTTGATAGCAGTTATTTCCCAATTTTATTTCAGCGATTCTTTTACCTTCTGTTTCAGCGCATTCTCCAGTTGCTGTTTGGAGTTTCAATCCATCTGATGGTTCCAAAACACCGTCAATTAAACCTTTGCGAACGAATGTTTGAGCTGAACCTGTATCCAGTGTCATGAAGCGACCTTTACCTTCAAGTTGTCCGTTGATACCCAAGCTTTCACAATTTACCGCAATTCTTGAAATTGGAATGTAGGCTGCATTCTCCTCACTTTTTGGCTTTACAGTTGCACCCTCAACAGACTTTCGTTGAATAGGAGACGTAGATCTATCACGCTTCCTGTTCCAGCAGTCCTGTGAGATATGGCCCGATTTTCTACATATCCAACACTAGATTTTCCTACTGCTGCTCCTGAACCCTCGGTGCTGTTTGTCTTCGACTCCCATATTCTTGGCAGAAAACGACGATCTATCTGCTTCTTTAGTTTTCCTGCACTCCCGTGCCATGTGACCCTCTTCGTCACATACCCAGCATCTGATGTCGCTTCCACTTCTGTGTGCCAATACTTCTCCTTTGATGTTCCCCTCTACATCCCTCTTTCTGCATCCACTAGATGGCATACACATCCTCTGTACCATCTCATATTGCATTGTGTATGTGACTGTTTCATGGAAAGTCGCCTTAGGTGTAGTCATTACTTTGATCCTGATTTCTGGATCTCGGATACCATCAACGAAGGCCTCGATCTTCATCTTCTCCATGAAATATGGTGGCGTATTTGAGTGAGCCAAATGTACTAGCCGTTCCATTGCCAAAGAATAGTCCTGTAGGCTTTCTCCGTTCCGTTGCAAGCGACCTTTTAACTCGATCCTGTATAACTACTTTTTATGGTCGCTGCCATATTTACGTTCCAACGCATTCATCACCTCTCAATAATTTCTACGGTCGTTTTCCGGTACCGCCTGTAATGTTTCAGCTGCTTCGCCCTTAAGCGCAATTATTAATGCAGCTAGATGATTTTCACTGCTCCAAACATTTTGCTCTGCTGCTATCTTGAACTGGAATTTGAATATTCCGAAATATGTGGTACCGTCATATGATGGTGGCTTTAGTTTAATATTTGCTACTTGGTGTACCACATGTGAAGAACCCTTAACTATTTCAACATCTTGTAAACTCTTCTCAAAATCGTCAACTTTAGTTAAAACTTTATGCTCCAAATCATGAATTTCACTTTGCATCTTCTCGACTTTACCATCGAATGCCGTTGACATTTGTAGAAGTTTCTCATCCAAATGTTGATGTATTCCAATTTTCAACTCATTTATTTGCTGGTTCATCTCATCTTTATTTGCAGCAAGTGTTGCAGTAATCTCTTCCTTATTAACAGCCATGTTATTGTTGACTGTTTCCAGCTGTTGATTGATGTTGAGACTTTGCTGATCAAATTTTTGATTCAACTCGTCTTTGTTAGCAGCTATACTTGAGTTTACGACATCCAATTTCTGATTCATATTGGTATTTACGGCATCCAATTGCTGATTCATGTTCAAATTTATTTGTTGACTGATGTTCAAACTCATTTGTTGCATCATAGCCATTAACTGCGTAAAATCGAAATTTCCAGATGACAATGAAGTTGTTCTTTGCGCAACAAATCTTTTCTCTTCATCAACTGCTACTGAATCATTATTTGTCGTGACTCTTACAAACTGGTAACTTTCCACTTCTATTCCACTGACTTCCAAAGCTTCTCGAAGCCGTAGCGTCAATTCAGTTTTGTTTCCGCTTGTTGACAATCCACGCTGTTCTAGTTCTTTCTTTAACTCAAGAACCTTCAAATCACTTAAGAAAACCATTATAAACAGCTATCTAATCCACCGATGTCACCAATGCTACGTTTTTCTAACCTTACTTCGAATTGGCCTAACTCACAATTCGATAAAGGCAATTCCCAAATATCTTCAGAGTTCGATCACTGATTAGTAAGCACAAACACTAGGTTTTATTAAGTATTCAACACCTTAATTGTTTCACAACAACAGGAAAACAATACAGTGCACAATATTCCTAACTAGAATATTCTTTCAACAGCTTCAGAACTCCAACGGTTGATTGTAGAAATTTCCAGTAATACAACGTTTAAAATAATACACAAATTATTTCTACTTAATAACACTTTAAACTTTATTCACAAAAATCCCTTTTATAATTATAACTTTACGCAGGTTTAAAATAACACTAAATTTTTAATCTACAACAGACAATTTCTTATATAGTGTTTTGCTTAATTTCTAGAAAATTCTAGGTCACTTTTTAGAAACCTTTAGAAAATAGTAGAATATTCGATTAATTTACGTTATGCTGATTTGATCCTTAAATTAATTCAATTTTATATTGACAATGACCCTAATTCTAAGAACAGGACAACAACAACAACGTTATTCATTTCATTCATTTTTGTTGTGTTTCAAAATCAACAATTTTATTTTCCTGGAAGTGACCGTAATCGTCTAGATCTTTCTGTAATCGTCTAGATTCTGTACTCGTAACAATATAATATATGAGAATTATTTATGGATCATATTAGAATTAGTTATGTGTTATGTTAAATTTCAAATATCTGAAAAATTCCCACCTGGCATATATCTTAATAAATATTCAAAACAGTTCCTCATCAACAAAACGCCTGTATGTAATTTTAGTATGTTTTAGGCAAAAGATTAAATCTTTAGAAAACGTACAAAAAACATTCTTTCGTACGTTCTTTTTAATTTCGCCATCTTTGAAAATAGTATTTTTGACTAATTAAAACTTTTGACTAATTAAAAATTTCAAAAAGTAAGTAAAAAATGTTGCAGTATAATTCTTTTTTATAAACCCTGATTATACAGCCTTATATAAACAAGAAGCAACTTCAAGTAAACTTGTTTTAAATGAATGGCATAAAGTACAAAAATTTTCAAACTAATAATACATAAATATGCCTTTTTATCGAAAACAAAAAATAACGCTTGTTTGCAATTTTTGTATGTTTTGGATAAATAATAAATCTTTAAAATAGAAAAAAATAAAAAAGGTGATTTTTGAAATCGCCATGCTAGAAAAATTAAAATTAAAAAAACATGTAAAAGGTATATATTTTTTATCAGTGCAATATTTTTATAAAACCTTACTTAGTACCTTAGTACCTAAACAAAATCTATGAACCCGTTTGAGCACAATCTAATTTATACTTTCATTATCTCTCAATTTCTTAACAAGCTTCGAGTCACAAAAACAAAAGAAACAAATGAAAAAATAAAAGACACGTATTCATTTTTTGCCGAAGTTTGAAGAACCGAATCCGAACAAGAAAATCAAAAATGATCGAATTCAAATTTTTCATTTTATCAGAGCCTTGGTTTGATTTTCCATCTATTCAATTTTTCCATGATTGTTTTGTAAAATTACTACAATTTGTTATTTTGGGAAAATAGTTTTCTACTAGAAAGGAAAAAATCACATGAAACTAGACTTTTCAAATAGTATAGTAGAAAAATGAATTTTTATTCACAGAACTAGGCGACCTTTGTACAAAATCAAGTGAATGTTTTATTGAAGAGGATGTGAATAAGCTTGAATGCAGAAATACGCTTTGTAGTTGTAAATTGGACTACAAGCAAGATATCGAGAAACAACAATGTGTTTCTATGAAATCTAGTTCAAAGAGTAAGTAATGTCATTCGATAATATCAAGTCCGTTGTTGTATTGGACTGGTAGTCTTTTTTTTAAAATAAAATTTGTTGTATAGGAGGCATTACAATATGTGTCACGACACATAAAAACCTTTTAAGACCTAGTTCCCATATTAACATACGTTCTGAGATGCTGCCTAAATTTTTGTTCGGTTTTGTTTATATTCTTTTTAAATAATGGATAACTAAACCATAAACCTAACCAATATTAAATATAGGAAGCAACTAAAGTAAAATGTGTCCTAGTGTCATATTTCTTAATCATGTGACGCACTGTGTTCTTCGAGCAAGCAACAACGTGCCATCATCAAAGAACATACCATAACTAAGATTGAGAGTGCTGCCGTTGACTGAATAGAGTTCATTCACCAGCAGTCCTAAGATATCACCTTGGCTAGTAATATCTCACTGCTGTTGCTATTGGTATTTGATATCTCACGTTAACAGATATGCCAATAGAAGGGACCGCTGTTAAATTCTTTAACTGTTAAATGGTAGGGATATGTTTTTTAATGCAAAGAAATGAAAAAAATTATAACACTTCATCGCTTCACAGTTACACAATTTAGATGATGGAGTACGCGGTATTGCCACAATTGTAAATCAAAAATAAAAAAATTACAAATAACAAAACTTGATCCCTCCAAGCTCCTTAAAAGTTTACCTAATTGCTTAGGGTTTACACACGCTATACAGTTATACAACTTAGCAAAGTTAGCCTAACTGTGTGTATTATTTGGATGATTTTTGTGAGTATATATGTTAACCATATATATGTTAACTATGTAGAAGAAATGCAACAAAAGTAAGTGTATTTATTTAAAAAAAAAAAAAAGAATTAATTTCTTAACCTCACTATGTGTGAATTCTTCTTAACCTCACTAGGGAGGCGCATTTTAATTTCGTTGTTTAGGTTTCTTTTTTATTGAAAAACTTCAATATTGAAAAACGTCATGATCAGACAAGCATTGGTTTTATTTTTTTAGGAATTAATCTCTTAACCTCACTATTTGTGAATTCGTATGATATAGGGAAAATTTTATTCTGTAATACCCTAAGTCACTTGTGTTGTTATTATTGATTGTTTCTAATCAATGTGAAATCAATATATGTGTTGACATAAATATTTGAGAAACTAACAATAAAAAAATGCTAACTATAATAAATAAATATAAAGGGACTGAAATCTTAAGGCTCTGAGGTAGCAAGACTTCGGTCTGGGCTAAGGATATTTATATAGTTTTCGGCAAAAGCTTTTCATGAGGACATTGTCTACATCTCTGTGTAGAAGTTTATTACAAAACTAACACGAAACATCAATACGTTGCCGGGAAAAAAATTTGTCATAAATTAATATAATTTAGTTAAAAGATGATACACTCAGCAAACTACTCAAAAACCTCTCATTTTTGCGTTCAGCAATTTCATCTTTTCAAAACAAACCAATTTCATGTTCAATTACATTTCATGTCATACAAACAATTAATTTAATTTTTTTCAAAAATGGGCCTGATCAATTATTACAAAATCAAAAATTCAAACTTTTTCCAAGATTCCAAAAATTATAACAAAATCAAAAATACAAAGTTCTTTTTCAAAGATCTTAAGCTACTTCCACGATTTTAGTAAGATTTTTTATCTATACGATAAAATCTAACCCAGGGATAGGGAACATTTTTATCATTAAAGCCCAATTATAATTTGGCAAATCGTAAACAGGCCGCATTATGCCGAGTATTGTTATCAAGTTTGAGGTGCTGCATCTGTTAGTATAATGGTTTTGTACTCTGTTCAAAAGCGTGCTAAACGAATAGTTAATTTAGCATTAAATCCCTACAGCATCGTCGCACTGATCTCGTTGTTTTTTACACATATCCTCACCAGCAGTATTCGGATGAAAACAAATTTATTATGCCTAAAACATATTCTTTTCCCCATTTTGCTCGTCAATCGGTTTGTGCAAACAGTCAAACTGTTGAGTTCAATCACTGTCATAGTGACAGAATGCAGAGGGATTTCTTTGTCCGTTCATCGTACAATTGGAATGGTTTGCCCGAATCAATAATCTCGGGGCAATCCACAAAAGTTTAAAAAAAGCGTTCATTAACACATCAGAACGCATGTTGTTGTGGGACCTATCTCTTAAAATGTATCTATGTGTTGTTGTGATAAAAAATATTTTTTAAATATATTACTATTTTTCTGGGAGCACAAAAAATAAAAATTAAGACAATGGAATGATAATTTCACAAATCTAATTTTTTTTTATTAATTCCATTCTTAATTAAAAAATAAAAAAACATACATAGTTAAAAAAAACCATTCCGTATATTCTACAATTAATGAGTCCAAAACAGATATATAACATTGAAATATGAAACTACCAGGTTCCTGTTCATTTAATTTTTTTTGCTAATTGCGGAAAATGTTCTTCAGAAACTTCCGATCGAAATAAAATAGTTTTAAAATATAATAATTTTTTTCGAAATGCCTCGATTTTTTGTCACATATCATAAATATATCATAAATTTACCTTGCAAAGAAATATTTTTTGAAATGTGCCATTATTTCAACAAAATATATTTCATGCTTGAAATATTTCAAAAATAGTATATTTTGCTACATGGGATGAAAACTCTACTTTTTCGTGAGTGAGAGTTTATTCACGAGACGCGTTACTCGTTAGCCCCGAGTTGGACAATTTCACGAACGTAAAATGTTTTTAACTCGCGTAGAAAATGCAATTTTTTCTATAACAGTAATTATTTAAACGATATTTATTATAACTTATAAAATTAAAAATCGATAACATATAACATTCAAAATTCATTTTATATTTTTTTAATTAAGCTTAACTTTAAGTTTAAACTTCACATTAAGCTTAATTATATTCTCAAAATTAGGCGCGTTCCATTGAAGATCAATCTTGCTCAAAATTACTTTCATCAATTTGTGTTTATATTTTACTTATTTCCCGTTTTAGGAGCTCCAAAACAAAACTTTTTTGAAATATTTCATGAAACATTGATTAAATATTTCATGAAATATTTCAAAAATATAAATTTCATGAAACTTACAATCACTATAACAATGCATAACCAGCTGGTGAATAACGTGTAATATAACAAACTGAATCTTGGTTCAGTCTCGGCATTTACAACTCGCACAGACTAAAACCGGAGTTATCTAGCCGAGGCTTGGCTCGCCAATACTGGCCCGAGGTCGGTCCATTGTTTAACATTGGCGGTTCCTACACGGGTATAGAAGATATACAAAAAGTCACTTTAGCACCGGATTAAATACACTATTTTTAGGCAAACGTTTAAGTTTTTTATAAACATCAAAATCATCAAAAATAATACATCAAAATCTTTATAAATATGATTTATTATCGTCATAGTTACGTGAAAAAAAGTAAAAAACATCCAAATTTATATAAATTATATTAAAAATTAAAATTTTTATTAGAGCAATCTTTCAATTCAAAATTTCATAATCCAATCAAAATATTTGTTATTTTTTGTTGTCATAGTTTGCTCTCGTATACGAGAACATTCGTGTTTTGACTGCATCACCTGTGTTTGACCCGTATAGCTCATATGCGGAGATAGTCGTCAGTTTCGTCAGTTGAACCTGTATGATTTGCCAAAGTTTCATCAAGATCCTATGCAGAAATTATACAGTCACCTTTAATGATACAGTCACTCACACCACTCTTGATGAATGTTCTTTTGAAGGACAAAAATAATTTCATTACATAGTTATACAATTTGTTTGAAAAAATAACAAATATTTTTGTTATGAACAAATTCATAATCTCATGTTATGTTACTTTTGCTGCTGCCGTAAAAATATGGACAGAAGTGGCGACACTTTCTGCTGCCGAAAAAAATATGAAATTAAACTGCCGCTGTAAAAAAACCGCTTTGATTATATGTCAAGAAAGTAAAACTTTAGCCTTCTCCCAAGCGGCTGTAAAGTTAAATTTTACAGCCGTTTACCGAAAAACTATTTTTCTACGATACCAGATAAATAAAACATTTTCATGCATGCTTAATACTCTGTAAAAAGGGGTTTTTTCCACTAGGGTAAAATCATTTGCGCTAAATAACAAATAACATTGTAGTTGCTATGGAATTTCCATGTAACTTTACAATAATTTTAAATAAAAGTAAAAATTAAAAAAAGAATATGAATTTTGAATGTTATGTTGTTGATTTCTAACTTAATAATTTATAATAAATATCGTGTTTTATTTATACACAATATATGTATATTTATTTATATTTATTCATTTCTACCATCGTAGTTTTCTACTTTTTCAAAAAATTGCAATTTTCTACGCGAGATGAAAAAATTATACGTTCGTTAAATTGTTAAATTGGTTCAGGTTAAATTGGTTCAGGGTTTTTTCTAATAAGAAATTTGATTTATCAATTAAAACAATAAAGATTTATTGTTTTAATTGAAGAAAATGTTTTTATTTTTTATAATACACAATTCTTTGTCAGAGAATAAAGTATTGTAATCGATTCGTGTTTAATGAATTTTATTCTCTCACAAATTAAAATTCTCGCTCGTGCCTCGTGCCTCACTCAAATTTTAAACTTTTGCTTGAGAATTAACTATTTCATTATACACTCATTGATAAACTACTATTATCTATTTTTTTTTTAAATAAAATGGTGTTGTGTTATACGGTTTACAATATGTGTCACAACAACACATGAATACCTTTTAATACACAGGTCCCACAACAACCTGCCCTCTAAGGTGTTGATGAACGCTTTTTTTAAACCTCTGCGAATTGAAACGGAATTTGTATTCAGTTTGGACAAAGAAGTCTTTCTGTGATCTGCCAGTATGACAGCGCGGGATCTCGACCGTTTGACTGCTTGCGCTAGCCGATTGCCGAGTGAAACGGGGGTAAGAATAAGTTTGGGGCATAATGCTGCTGATTTCATCTGAGCACTGTTGATGACGATATTTGTAAGAAACAACGAGGTCAGCAACAGTGCGACAATGTTGTAGAGAATTAAGTTTTGATTTTAAATCTCGATCAGCAAAAATTCGTGTAGCCTCTTTTTGAACAGAGGGCCAAGATGGAAACAGAAGTAGCACCCCAAACCTGACAACAGTACTCCATACAGGGACGAATATAGGACTTATAAACATGGTGTGATTGGTATGGAGTGAAAAAATTTTTGCGTTTATTTAGGAGGTCGTGTTTTCTAGACTAACTTTTTGCCATCGCCTTTACATGATCGTACCAGAGTAGGTAATTTGAAACTGTGACACCCAATAAACGAATGTTTTTACATTTACCTATTGGTTTATCACACATACTGAATAAAATATCTTTGGGGAACACGGTCTTTGATCTATGGAAACAATCAACAGCTGTGTTTTGGTAGAGTTGAAATTGACCAGGTTTTGGTCACCCCAATCGGCGACTTTTTTTAGGTTTTTATTCACGTTTATGGCAGCGTCTCTCCGGGCACGATTAATTCGTTCGTGCATTTTACCTTTTGAAGGAGGGAGCTCGAACGACTTGTGTAGAGTACTATCATATGCAAAACTATTTATTGGGTTGCTGGTGATTTTCAACAATTCGTTGATATATTCGTTCATATAAATAAAAAAAACATTTAATCTGTAACTACCAGATGTTTTCCAACTGTTCCTATTATTAGAAGTGGTGAATTCCGGATTCACACAAACATTTCTTACAAAACACAACGCCCTAGTAATTACAATTTTTGTTAAAAACCGGCATGTAATCTGCAACTACTTTATATTTTCCAACTGTTCCTATAAGTTGGGAGGAGTTGAAACTGGATAGAACCATATGCCATGTCAAATTTTATGTTCAATTACATTTCATGTCATAGAAATAATTAATTTTTATAAAATTAAAGGAAATTTATTGCTTATAGCCAATCTTTATTATTATTTTTTACCCAACGTTTCGAATAAATTTCTTATTCATTGTCAAGGGCTTTTTACTAAAGAAAAAAATAAATCGGAATGGAAAGCAAAACATAATAAAATGACACATTTTTAAAGGTGATTTGAAGAAAAATTGAAAATTAAAATGATAATAAATTGAAATAATACAGAGTAAAACAACGTCTTTTTTCACTTCAAAAACTTTTTATTGTAACACCAAATATTTTCTGTCTCTAAGAGACCTTCTTCTTGGGTTAATTGTTTTCTAAACTAAACTAAACTGAACATCAATGACTATTTATATACAAAAACAAAACTATGGATCTTAAAGTAATTAACGTTAAAAAGTAATTAAAGCTAGTGGGTTTATCCCATTGTCAAAGATTGTGGATATAAAATTTAACAACTTATTATGAACAGGACAAATGAAGGCGTAACGGAGAGAAAAAAATTTAATTTAATTATTAGTGATTTTATGAATGAAGTATTTGATGACGGTTTTTAATTTTAAAAAGGGGGCTGTACACTGGACCTCTGTCGTTGTTGATTAAATCTTCTTCTTTTTCTTGTTGGATATAGTAAGATTCTATTATCTCTAGCTTCCTGTTGTCGCGGACTGGGTGTAAAAGTTTTAAATTGCTGTTGTTGATTATGTGGTTGTGATCTACGATGTGTTTGGCTACTGCTGATTTATCGAAATTGGCTTTAACGTTTGTATGTTCTTTAAATCTTGTGATAATTTGTCTTTTTGATGATCCGATATATTTCTTACTACATCCTGAGCAGCTGATCTCATAAACTCCATTTTGGCAATGTTGTGGGATTTTATCTTTATTGTTGGTAAGTACACTGGATAATTTTTGATCTGTTGTTGGTATTAGCTCTACTTTGCGGCGTTTGAATATATTTTTCAGCTTTGTAGAGACTCGCGGATCAAAACTAACCTTTTCCTTCTTTTTAATTTCGGTGGTTGAAGTCAAAGCTGTGGTGTCCCGTATTACTTTTATCTTTTTGGCTTTCTTTACAAGGGTGTCAATGTGAAAGCTATTAAATCCATTAACATTGGCGATACGTTTAATGTTTTCTTCCTCTTTCGAATAACATATTGGGCTGAGTGGAATATTTATTAGACGATGTACCATGCTTCTGAATGCTGCCATTTTGTGTTGCCATGGGTGATTCGAATCTACTGTTATGAAACGATCTGTGGTAGTGGATTTCCTATAAATATCAAATTCAACTCTTCCATTATTTCGGCTGAGAAGCAGATCTAAAAATGGGAGCTTTCCCTCTTGTTCCTCTTCATAAGTAAATTTGATTGACTCATATTTGCTATTGATGGTTTTCAAGACTTTCCTTAGCTGTTGTTTTTTCATGATCACTAATACATCGTCTACATATCTTCCCCAAAACTTGAAGTCGAATTCTTTATTTATTGAAACTTCCAATTCTGACATCAACGCTTCGGCTACAAAAGGTGATAGTGAGTTGCCCATAGAAGTACCAGAAGTTTGTTTGTATATATTTTCATTAAATTGGAAGTAACTGTTCTTCATACACTCTTTTAAAGCTTCAATATAAACCTCTGTTCTATTCTTTGGTATTTTGTTAGTTATCAACCACTTTTCGATTATATTAATAGCTTTGTTGACTGGTACGCTAGGAAATAGTGCGCTGACATCAAGTGACACTAAGATCTCGTTATCCTCTAGTTTTACATCTTTTATTTTGTCAACTACGTCTAGTGAATTTTTAACTGCTAAAGATGGAAAAGCTGGTATCTTTTTGAACTCTTCGACCAGCCATTTTGAAATTGTTTCGAACGGTGAATTATTGTTTGACACGATAGGGCGCATGGATTTGCCAATTTTGTGTATTTTAGGTAATGCATACAATCTTGGAAGAGTTGGGTTCGATACATTTAGCTTCCATTTCAGTGATGCATTATTTAGTGTGCTGGCAATCTTTTTCCGTAGGGTTACTGTTTTTCTTTGTAGTTGGTTGATTGGATTAGAGTTGTGTAACTGATATGGTCCCTCAGCAAGTAGTGTTTCCACTCTTGTGAGATAGTCACTTTTATCTAGTATCACTAAGGGACCATATCAGTTACACAACTCTAATCCAATCAACCAACTACAAAGAAAAGCAGTAACCCTACGGAAAAAGATTGCCAGCACACTAAATAATGCATCACTGAAATGGAAGCTAAATGTATCGAACCCAACTCTTCCAAGATTGTATGCATTACCTAAAATACACAAAATTGGCAAATCCATGCGCCCTATCGTGTCAAACAATAATTCACCGTTCGAAACAATTTCAAAATGGCTGGTCGAAGAGTTCAAAAAGATACCAGCTTTTCCATCTTTAGCAGTTGAAAATTCACTAGACGTAGTTGACAAAATAAAAGATGTAAAACTAGAGGATAACGAGATCTTAGTGTCACTTGATGTCAGCGCACTATTTCCTAGCGTACCAGTCAACAAAGCTATTAATATAATCGAAAAGTGGTTGATAACTAACAAAATACCAAAGAATACAACAGAGGTTTATATTGAAGCTTTAAAAGAGTGTATGAACAACAGTTACTTCCAATTTAATGAAAATATATATAAACAAACTTCTGGTACTTCTATGGGCAACTCACTATCACCTTTTGTAGCCGAAGCGTTGATGTCAGAATTGGAAGTTTCAATAAATAAAGAATTCGACTTCAAGTTTTGGGGAAGATATGTAGACGATGTATTAGTGATCATGAAAAAACAACAGCTAAGGAAAGTCTTGAAAACCATCAATAGCAAATATGAGTCAATCAAATTTACTTATGAAGAGGAACAAGAGGGAAAGCTCCCATTTTTAGATCTGCTTCTCAGCCGAAATAATGGAAGAGTTGAATTTGATATTTATAGGAAATCCACTACCACAGATCGTTTCATAACAGTAGATTCGAATCACCCATGGCAACACAAAATGGCAGCATTCAGAAGCATGGTACATCGTCTAATAAATATTCCACTCAGCCCAATATGTTATTCGAAAGAGGAAGAAAACATTAAACGTATCGCCAATGTTAATGGATTTAATAGCTTTCACATTGACACCCTTGTAAAGAAAGCCAAAAAGATAAAAGTAATACGGGACACCACAGCTTTGACTTCAACCACCGAAATTAAAAAGAGGGAAAAGGTTAGTTTTGATCCGCGAGTCTCTACAAAGCTGAAAAATATATTCAAACGCCGCAAAGTAGAGCTAATACCAACAACAGATCAAAAATTATCCAGTGTACTTACCAACAATAAAGATAAAATCCCACAACATTGCCAAAATGGAGTTTATGAGATCAGCTGCTCAGGATGTAGTAAGAAATATATCGGATCATCAAAAAGACAAATTATCACAAGATTTAAAGAACATACAAACGTTAAAGCCAATTTCGATAAATCAGCAGTAGCCAAACACATCGTAGATCACAACCACATAATCAACAACAGCAATTTAAAACTTTTACACCCAGTCCGCGACAACAGGAAGCTAGAGATAATAGAATCTTACTATATCCAACAAGAAAAAGAAGAAGATTTAATCAACAACGACAGAGGTCCAGTGTACAGCCCCCTTTTTAAAATTAAAAACCGTCATAAAATACTTCATTCATAAAATCACTAATAATTAAATTAAATTTTTTTCTCTCCGTTACGCCTTCATTTGTCCTGTTCATAATAAGTTGTTAAATTTTATATCCACAATCTTTGACAATGGGATAAACCCACTAGCTTTAATTACTTTTTAACGTTAATTACTTTAAGATCCATAGTTTTGTTTTTGTATATAAATAGTCATTGATGTTCAGTTTAGTTTAGTTTAGAAAACAATTAACCCAAGAAGAAGGTCTCTTAGAGACAGAAAATATTTGGTGTTACAATAAAAAGTTTTTGAAGTGAAAAAAGACGTTGTTTTACTCTGTATTATTGCAATCACTTCAAGTAGTTCACACAAGAAAATTATATAATTTTTAATAAATTGAAATTAATTTTGTAAAATAATTGGCATATGATGATTCTAAATACATTGGGTCGTCTTGTTTATTTAAATTTCTATAATAATAAAATAATAAACGCCTTATACTTGTTAAATTGAGTTTTATTTTACTAAATACGTATTTCGAAGCTATGCTTTGCGAAGCTATGCTTTTCGAAGCTATTCATCGACAGTAGTATCTAAAAAACGTTTTTTATATACTACTGTCGATGAAAACATAGCTTTCGAAATACGTATTTAGTGAAATAAAAATTAATTTAACAAGAATAAAGCGTTTATTATTTTATTATTATTTAAATATCTTGTTACAGTTTAGAACTTTTAAATTAAAATGTTAAATTTCTACATTTTTAATTTGGATCATTTCAAAAATACTTCTTTTTCGGTAATTTGATTCTTTCGAAATTATTTTAACATTATTCATATTTATTTGGTGATTTGTATTCTTGAAGTGATTAGATAACGCACTTTTGTTTTGATTATTATTGGGTTTTTTAGCATCATAAACATGTTGGTTAATTCTTTTATAAAGGTATTGTTTTGTTTGACCAATACAATTTTCTCCACAATCACATGAAACTTTATAAATAACATTTGTTTCAAAATCAATAGGGATACGGTCTTTTAATTTTGTAGATAAAAAAATTTTAAATTCGCTTCGTTTGATTGTATAATTTGTTTATGTAAGAAATTGATACAAATTTGTTCGTTTCTTCAATTGATTGTGGTAGTTCATTGCCATGAATAAATTTATTGTGAGTTTTTTTTAAAAACAAAATCTATTAATTTAATTGGATATTCGTTTAATTGTAACATATTTCTTTGCAATTTAAAATTTGGTTTATGTAATTTTGCATCTGAAAGTTTTAAAATTTTTTCGGCAAGTAAACTAATTGTATTCTTTTTGTATGATAACGGTAACCACGATTTAAAATTTAAATATCTTTGGCTATAAACAATAAATTTTTTTAAATAAATTATCTAAGCCAAATAAAAACATTATATAATTAATTTTATGTTTTTCAAAAAATTTGGTTTTTGGTTTCAAAAACAATAAATGGAAAGCAAAATATATGCAAATTTTCTTGTTTTGACACTACGACACGACATACGTCTATTAAATATAAATAAACAACTTACACATAATTTATTTTAATATACTTAATACATATTCATTATGATGTTTAGATGATAACCGTAGTCGTATGCCACCTTATATATATGATTATACATATGTCGCTCTCTAGATGTATAGCGTGATGCACTTGCTTTATAGCTTACGAACGCTTACTGCTGTTAGAATATATTGTTTTGTTAGAGTAGGTGGCCGTAGTCGGGTAAAAACTTCAACATTTTTGTATTTTTGATCTACGGGTGTAACAACCCCGCGTACTCCAATCCCAGCTATTGACATACGAGTTAACATGAAATATCACATACCACTGGCAATAGCAGAGAGATATCACTAGCCAAGGTGATATTTTAGGGCTGCTGGCGGATGAACTCTATTCCTTCATATAACTCTATGTATGGGCTTAAATCATTGAGGAAGAAAGTGCGTCGCATGATCAAGGAATATGCCACTAGAAGGAATATTGGCAACCAACATTTTTGTTTTATTCCTGCAAATTGTTAATACAAATTTGCTTTTTAGTTTTTACCTTTTATTTTTTTTATTTTTTCTGTCCTTTCATAAAATATTGGCTTATGTCGTATTTTATATATGATAGGATTAATTGTTTAGTTATCCCTTCTATAATAAAAATATAAAAGAAAAAAACAGAATTGCGTCCATCAACACCTTGGAACGCATGTTGTTGTGGGACCTCGGTCTTAAATGGTTTCTATGTGTTGTTGTTGTTGTTCTTATTTATTGTAATTTCATCTACACAACACATTTTATTAAAAAAAAAACATAATCAAAATCATATAGATCACTATCACCTTCCTTAAATTTTTCCAAACCATGAGAAACCAAAGAAGGTTGTCCATGTTTATCATTTAAAGTATTTTTTGTATATATTTTAATTGTTTAAAATTTATCGTTTAATTTTAATTTTTTTTTAATATTAGGATTTTGACAATTTTCATTATTCTATTATGGTACATAGTCCTTCATATGCTGAGCAATTCCACGTCACCGCAACATCGATGTTCTTGACCCCCTCTGATTTCGATAAAATTTCATATACAGATAGCCAATGAAAAAATAAAAATTTCTTTCAAAAAATTAAATTTCGCTCTAGGGATGACACAGAGTGACGGCAAAGTTTAGGGGTTTGCGAAACATGAGCATCTTTGAATATCGATTGCTAACGATTGACTAAAACGATTAAAGTCATTTACAGCTCATTGGAAGGTAATTGATAGGACTTATAACAAAAATTACTTAAAATGTTTTAATAATTTTTTGAAAGTGTGTTAAACTTAAAAAAAATTCAAAAATGGCACTGGTGGGGGTACTTTCGCTTTTACCACTTTTTTTCCAGAAAAAAAATGTTTAGTTAGTTCGTAATCTAAAACGTAAGTTTCCCAGGTACATAATTTCTCGTTTTAAAAATAAAATTTTTACAAAATTTTCATTTCCGTTTTTTTTTTCAATTTTTTTTAGCCAATGCAGTGATTCATCTATTTAACTCAACCCACCGGAATTCTTGTTTTGTAATAATTTAATGACCATTTAATTATTTTAAGGATACAAATTAAGTATTTGAAGGTGTGAATGCTTTTTACATAATTTATCTTTTCATCCATTTATACCTGTTCAAAATTAACTTTAAAGGCATGGACGAATCGAGTACCGTACTTTGTTACCTGTTAATGATAGTACCTGTCATAAAATGAGAGCGCAGTAATGAAAATAATAGTATTTAGAGGTATTTTGAGCGTATAGCATCATTACTAAATTCATTTGTCAATCTTGCTAAAAATATATTTGTGTTGTGTTCGCAAAGAAGCTTCTAAGTGTTTTAATAGTTAAAATAATTTTTTAAGTGAATTTTTTGAAAGTGTTTTAATAGTTAAAATAATTTTTTAACTATTAAAACACTTAGACGCTTCTTTGCTAACACAACACAAATATTTTTTTAGCAAGATTGACAAATGAATTTAGTAATGAACAATTTAAAAATGACAACATCGAAAAAATCACATCTATCTTAAATAACAATAACTATTCATTAAATCTTGTTCACAAACTAATAAAGCAGTCACTTCACAAAAACACAATAATAAATAATGTTCAACAAAACAACGAAGAAAACACTGACAAAATTTACGGCGTCCTTACCTATGTTCCTGGTTTAACCGAAAAAATAAAAAAAGTGTTAACAGAGTCAACTGTATTGAAAGTAGCCACCAAAATTATTAACAAATCATACAACTTGATTTTTACTAATCTTAAAGATAAAATTTCCAAGTGGAAAAAGTCCAATGTGGTCTATAAAATCCCGTGTGAATGTGACAAAATATATATTGGCCAAACTAGCCAACGCCTAGAGGATAGATTGTATAGCCATAAGAGCAACATAAAATTAAAACAAAACAACACAGCTCTCTCCCAACACGCTATTAATAATAACCATCGTTGGAATTTCGAAGATGTTGAAATCATAGACACCGAAAAATACAAGAAAAATAGAGAAATTATAGAATCGGCTCACATATATATAAATAAACAATCAACAGTTAATTTTAAAACGGACACATACAATTTAAAAACACCGTACATACATCTGTTGAATACTTTTAAATTTAAAAAATTAAAGAGATTGCCGTAATGTTTTTATAAAAGATATTCTCCTTCAAAATTAATTTACTCAAAACATTTTTAGAATTAATCATTATTGTGTGTGTACTCTAGACCAATTGTTAATTTATTTAACTTATTCGTTTTGTCTTTTTTATCAAACATTTGGTACTATCATTAACAGGTAACAAAGTACGGTACTTGATTTGTCCATGCCTTTAAAATTAATTTCGGACAGGTATAAATGGATGAAAAGATAAATTATGTAAAAAGCATTCACACCTTCAAATACTTAATTTGTATCCTTAAAATAATTAAATGGTCATTAAATTATTATAAAACAAGAATTCCGGTGGGTTGAGTTAAATATATGATTCACTGAAAAAATTAACGGAAATGAAAATTTTGTAAAAATTTTATTTTTAAAACCAGAAATTATGTACCTGGGAAACTTACGTTTTAGATTACGAACTAACTAAACACTTTTTTTTACAGCGCCATCTTTGAATTTTTTTTAGGTAGATTTCATATAAAAATCTACCTATTGCAATGGGCTTCATCTCGGAATTTCGGAAAAATTTTGATGCCAAACGACTATATATGATAGGCGGAGACGAAAAAAAAAAAATTTATATATATATATATATATATATATATATATATATATATATATATATATATATATATATATATATATATATATATGTATATATATATATATATATATATATATATATATATATATATATATATATATATATATATATATAAATATATATATATATAATAAATTATGTGATTTTTGGCTTGTATTATATAAATAATAAGTTTTTTGGTTAAAGCCAATAAATAAAACAATATTTTTAAAATTGAAAAACTTATTATGAAAAACTAACAATCAAAAAAGAAAAGGCTAACTATATAAAAAAAAAAAATTTGAAAGAAAATCGAAAACAACAATACAATGAAAAAAATTAGAAAATAGAAAATGTTAAGTAGTAAAGACTTCATTAAGTTTAATTTTGGTTAAAACTTTTTTAACTTTGTAAAACAAAATCGTAAGCGTTATGCAGAATATTATTATTTATTGGCTTTAACCAAAAAACTTATTATTTATATATATATATATATATATATATATATATATATATATATATATATATATATATATATATATATATATATATATATATATATATATATATATATATATATATATATATATATATATATATATATATAATATATATATATATATATATATATATATATATATATATATATATATATATATATATATATATATATATATATATATATACACCTAATTCTGTTTTTACACGACAGATACGTTCCAGAGAAAGACGTGTAAAAAAAATTCGTGTAAAAATATACATTGAATATATGAAAAAATGGAGGATTGGTTCCACTCTCGAGAAATCAGTACAAAAAAATATTGAATACTCTGTTGCAATGACTGACACCATCCATCAGTACTGAAAATATAGTACGCTTATGCTAGCTGTTGCCATAAATTAATTATAACTTTAGAAAAATTTGTTGAATAAAAGTAGAACTTCAGTAATTTTATCGAAAGTGGCAAACCAAAAATTGGGATATGCAGAATTATTGTGAGTTTTTAACACTTCACAATTACAGAATTAAGCTGCTGATCCAATTTCGGTATTCAGGCCAAAACGAAAACAAAATACAAAAAAGTCGGTCAAGTGCGAATAAAAGTCGCTCCACGAGGGTTCCGTAAACGTAAAAGAACACAGTATCAAAAATAACTGACAAAGTTGTGTTGTATGTAGTCCTTCTATTGCCAAATCATAAGGACATACAAAATGTATATTTCCTCATAAACGTTAAACAATTTTACCGTCTGTGCAATCGGCTTCCATTTATTTTGTTCCATGACTAGTTGACCCCAGTTTGGATATCCTATATCATGAGGGTCTTGTATGATGTCATCACGTCAACGTTTTCTGGGTCTACCTCCCCGAAAAACACCAGCTGGTTGTTGTTGAGATGCTTTTTTATCATTCTATCTATAGTAGAGCCCTTTCTACATGACCAAACCATCTAATCAGGTTGGATTTAATGAATCCAATTATATCGCAGCTACCAAGGAGCTGTCTTTCGTGATTCATTCGGATTTACTAATTTTCAGCTACTTTGCTTGGACCATAAATTCTTCGCATGACCTTCTTCTCGAATGTTGATAGAATTCTGCAGTCGGTGCAATTCAGTGTCCAGTTTTCACTTCTGAAGGTAGGCGAATTAATGCTTTGTAAAGTGCGACCGCGAAAGAAATTTTGATCGCAGAAGTTTTAAGTATGCGTAAAAACTCTGTATGCGGCAGTGACAAGGGCTTTGATATATACCTCCACGTCATTTGACGATGTTTTTACAAACCCGAGGTATTTGAAGATTTCCACGCGTTCCACTTTAGAGTCGCCAGTATCCAGATTTCCGGGAGTTATGTTCCTAGATTAGAAGTTGTTAGAAATTTAGTTTTGCCAGTGTTGATGCATAATCTAAGAAGTTTAGCATTTTTTTTAAGCTGTGAGCCTATCCTTAATATTACTTGTTCTACGTTCTTGAAGCGTAATATCATCTGCGTAGCTAAGAGTTTGCTTCTGCTTTTTCTTATCGCGTTCTCAAGCGCCAAATTAAATAGTACAGGCGCGAGTGCATCATTTTGTCGACCATCTGATGTTATATCGAAAGGACCAGAAACTGTTGTTGTCACGGATGATACTCTCGTTGCTTGCTTGAAATCAACGTAGAGCTGGTGGATGCTGATTGCTGATGTTGTACTCCCAACATATTTTCCAGAATCATCCTTCCTTAAAGCAAAACATTGATCTGCGGTTGAACGGTTTGGATGAAAACCACACTGATAGTCACCGATGATCAATTTGGCGAACGAAATGAGTCGAATAAGTACGAAATTCGCTAATATTTTATATGCAGTGAGCAGTTACGATAATTCGCACACTTTAGACGGTCACCTATCTTATGTAGCGGAACAATGAAAGCTGTTTTCCAGGTAGTTGTTTAGCAGGTAGTTCTTCGTCCCAGATCGCAAAAACTAGATCGTATATACGTGAGACAAGAGCTTCTCCTCCATTTTTTAAATAGTTCTGCGAGAATTCCATATACCTGGTTATATGCCATTTTTTAGATTTTAAATGGCAGCTTCCACTTCTTCTATTGCTGGGTAAGGGACAAAAATCTCGTCACTTGACGGAGCAATTGCTCGAACAGGATCAATTTCAGCGCTAAACGGCCAACAAATCACGTTCATTGGTTGAAAGTTCGTTGTTTCCATTTTTTTCGACTGTGAATCTTGGGTGGAAATCTTTTGTCAGATTTTGCGCATTGGCAAAACACTCTTTTGAATTTTCATTAGCCACTTGTTGGTTGATGTTTTCCATACAACTCTTCATATGTTCGCGTTTCTTTTCCGTAGAAGTTTTGCTGAGGATTTCTAGGCGCATAGATAATCAGCTTGGAAGCTTCAGGTGTCCCTTGTTGACCATTTTTCTCGCTTATGTTCAACGCTTTAGCGGTAATCGTCGTCGAACCATTCGTTGCGTGTTTTAGGTGGTCGTTTTCCGATTGTAGTTGGTGCTGGGGCTGTATTGGTTGATTGAAGCGTTTGCCATTCTTCTTGTATGTTTAATGCATCTCAAAAGAGATGTCAATCTCTTCCATGTTCAGGAAATATTCGTTTCCGGATGTTTAAATGCATCGCAATTCCAGCGCGCGGCCTCTTTGCTTGTTTATTAGAGGTAGATGATAGCTTGCACTTGTAATTAAAGGTCACGAGCATATGATCGGTGTCCATATCAGCACCTCTGTATGATAAAACGGCAGTTACACTTGTAAGGTGTCTCTTTGAGATACACTTAATCGATTTGATTTTCCGTTCTTCCGTCATTTGATTATCACGTTGCCTTGTAGATTTTCTTGTGAGGGTAGAAAGTGTTTGAAATAACTAAATCATACATCATAGCCAGCTCAGATGTTAGGGCCGATATGAGCTTTAAGTTCTGCACTTCTACCAATTTGAGTATTGAAGTCACCTACCACGATTTTTATATCGTGCTGCGGAATGTTATTGATGACGTCTTCGAGTTCAAGGAATAACAACTCTTTTACGTCATCTGCTTTGTCTTCAGTAGGTGCATGAACATTGACGATCGTAACATTGAATTCTTGCGTTAGGATTCTTAGTGTGCATATCTGCATAATAATTGGGCAGAAGTCGATGACATGTTGATTTACGCAATCATGTATGAGAAAACTAACTCCAAAATCCCCTCCGTTTCCGGCTGGGAGCGGGCGTCTGTTTTGGATCAAGTGGCACGTTATATAAAAGCGTAAAAAGATTATTCTGATGACTTTAACATTAAAACGGACCCATTCACGAAAATTTGGGTTGGGTCTGAGGTTAACACCCTAACCTCAAAAAAACTTTGTTAAATTTAGAAACCAAAAAAACAATAACGAATCTGGACAAAAAACAGAATTTTACCTGTATGTGAAAAAGGACAAACTGCCGAGCGCATTCTGAGCGCACTTGATGCTCTAATATGTCTAGAAACAGAGGCTGAAAGGTATAGGATGGATATCATTGCTCTGCAAGAATTTAGACAGTCAATAATCGGAAAACAAGATTTGAATAGTCACTCTTAATACTGTAGTGGTTATCCTTCTCGAGGAGAATTCGGTACTGGGTTTTTTGTTGGTGCACGCATACAAGAAGTCGTGATGAAATTCATCACGGTCAATGAGAGGATCTGCTACCTACAACAATATTTCTCTTATTGCCGTGCATGCACCTACTGCAGCTTAGACCGTCGACAAGGAGGATGCTTTCTACATGCCACTGGAAGAGTAGGGTTGCAATCCCGTGGTGTTTCATAAATTCCGGGACTACGGGATTCATAAATTTTCAATCCCGTTATTCCCGGGATCCCGGGCTTTAAAATTTGTATGGAAAACCAAATTTTCAAATAAAAAACACATTTTTAATTTTTTAGTGTGGAAAAGAATTAACACATAAAACATTAACTTACTAATTCAACTTCTTAAAAAAAATAAAATTGAGAACCAAAATAAAACTTTAATAATATTACATAAAGAAAATCCAGTACCATTACACTTTCGAACGATTTAAGAAATAGATTTTAGAAAACATAATTCGTCAAACTGATTTACCGTCAAACCTGTTTGTTAATTTGGAAATAATATTTCCGAAGGTTGAAAAAGCCCGTTCCGATTCCACACTTCTTGGTGGAATGGTTAATAAATTATTATACATTCACTGCAAATGGGGTCTGCAAATCGGTCCTCTATGACGGCTTTGCTTATACTTATTTTCATTTCTCTACTAATTGCGGTGACCAGTTTAATATTTTATGTTGTTGCCTTCTGACCAAAAAAGTTTTTTTATAGGTATTAAGGAAGAATTAAATTGCGTTACAGTTTATCTTCCAAATTGCTTTACTCTACTAAATCGACTGAAATCTTATCCTTAGTTACATTTTCGTTGTAATCTTTCCTAGATTATGTTGCAGTGTGAGTAGTTGGATCACCTGTTTCACATCCCACTATTTGATGTAACGTTCGATAATCTTCAATAAAAACTTTTATGGAGCTTCGACTTGGAACAATAAATATGTTCGATGTATCATCAACAAAAGCAGAGTTTTCATTCTGCAAATACTTAAATACTCAAAATGTTTCGGTTTTCCTTGTTTTTATGCTAGTTATTGAGACATTCGTCAACTCGCAAACTAATGGGTTGCTTTGTTTTTCTAGCTCAGTACAACCTTAAGAGCTACAAGTGCATTATCCAATATTTCATGGTATAGTGGAACAAAATTGAAGGTGCTAGCATTGACGGAATAGAGTTTATCCGCTAGCATTCCTAAGATATAAACCTTAAGTATTTCTCACTGCTATTACCAGTGGTATATGATCTCATTGCATACGATCAAAAATAAAAAAAATATAAATCAACAAAACAGGATAACATGATTTTGTGTTTTCATTGATTAATCCCGGCAAATATGACAATCCCGTGATTCCGGGATTTTCTTTCATTAATCCCGGGACTGTGGGATCATAAAAATGGGTCAGGATCCCAGGATTGCAATCCCTATGGAAGAGGTTATGAAACAAATGGCAACACGCGACTTCATTATGGTTCTTGGTGACTTTAATGGGAAGTTTGGAAGATATATTTGAAACGAATGATAATGGTGAGATAATGACTGAGTTTGTATTATCAAATAAATTAAGAATTGCCAATACTTTCTACATCGATCGATTCATAAGCTTTCTCGGGTCTCACCGATTGGAAAAACGTGAAATCAAATTGATCACGTGCTAGAAACAGCACGTTTCTTTTAGAGGGATCTGGTTGCGTGATTGTTTAGAGGTACATACATTGGAAGTGACCACCCATTTTCTTGTATGTGCTAAGATAAATTTCCACTTTCCAAATCCAGGCATTCCAAAACTCAAAGAACAGAAACGTTTTAACATCTAATTACTAAAAATGCTGAAACAGAAGAGAGATATCAAAACCATATAGCCAAACATTGGCGAAATCAGGTCCACGAAGGGGAACTATAAACTGGCGGCAAGACAAGCCGTTTCAAAGCCATGTAGATGAATGTAGAGAGAATGGTGAAAGAGGAAGAGTGAGGAGATTGAAAGCTTTAATAAGGTACATCAAAAACGTTACTACCTTCAACAGGCTAAAACCTTAAAAAAGGGACCTCAAACTAGATCGACTGCTATTCAAAACAAGTAGACCTTAGAAATGATAGGTGCCGCAGATAGTGGTGCCGCTTATTTTGCGAATCTTTTTAAGTGACCAGGAACAAGTCGGGCGACGAGCAAAGGTTATTCGTGCGTCAAATGACTACTGATGTTGTTGTTATACTCGGCCAAAGTGAAAATGTTATGAGTGAGACTTTCAAGTCACTTGAGAATGGTGCTAGAAAAATTGATCTGCAAAATAACTAAGATAAAACCAAACATATGAATGTTTCAAGGAAGGATGAGAAGAAAGATTTGATGTGCGGCGATGAACGAAATGAGGGAGTTGAATCTTTTAAATATTTGGGATCAATGCTTGACTCAAACAACAGCATACTTACAGATATAAAAGCTCGAATCAGATAGTCGAACTTTCTACTCAATTAAACCTCTCCTTGGATCTCCGTGTGTATCAACTAACACCAAGCTCAAGTTATACAAGACATTGATTAGATAGGTGATGATGTATGGGTCACAAACCTGAATCCTTACAAAAAATCACATTTATCTATATATGAGCGTAATATCCTATGCTATACATTTTTGGTCCAGTTAAGACAGACGATGGAGAGTACAGAATCCGATATAACTTTAAGATCAGCGTCCTTTTTGACGATTTGCTTGGTTTGTGCATGTTCTCAGCAATAGGATTGCTTGGTTTGTGCACGTTCATATCACGGATCGTACAATAATGAATAGAGAGTACAAATGTAAATACTTACTGTATTTCTACACCACATTTTAATTTTATTTTTTTTGTGCAAATGTATTGTAATATGAAGCGGCTTTTAAAATTATATATGGTACAACAAAAGAAATTTCTTTTCTTGAAAAATCGGCTAAACGGACGAAAAAATTTAAATTTAAAGGTTTAGTCGATTCGTGTTATTTCAAAAAATTTCGTGCATAAACGAAATTAATTTTTTCCTCCAACTCGTGTTATTTCAAATTCGTGTATAATAAATTCGTGCAAAAACAGAACTGAGTGTATATATATATATATATATATATATATATATATATATATATATATATATATATATATTTATATATATATATATATATATATATATATATATATATATATATATATATATATATATATATATATATATATATATATATATATATATATATATATATATATATATATATATATATATATATATATATATATATATATATATATATATATATATATATATATATATATATATATATATATATATATATATATATATATATATATATATATATATATATATATATTATATATATATATATATATATATATATATATATATATATATATATATATATATATATATATATATATATATATATATATATATATATATATATATATATATATATATATATATATATATATATATATATATATATATATATATATATATATATATATATATATATATATATATATATATATATATATATATATATATATATATATACGATATGAGATATAACGAAAACGACCGGCACTCTCACGGTTGCATTTGTTGATGTAGATCATAAAAAATTTCTGTACATGTGTGTCTTATTAATATCTCAGACGAGTTCGTGAATCAGCAAAATCCGACACGTGGTTATGGAACTAGAGCCTTTTTCTAAAAAAATTGATTTTTTAAAACCGTTATAACGGCCGTTTGGATACTAATATTTCAAAAAAAGTTAACAAATTTAAAATTTTTGGAATCTTTTTTATCAATTTGTTGTAAAAATAGACCTCTGCAGTTAGAGGCTCCTGAGTGAGTGGCTCCAACAAAAAAATTTGCAAAAAAAATTTTTTTTTTTAAAAAACCGGCACTCTCATGGTCGCATTTGTAAGACCAGATCAAAAAACCCTTTCTTAAAACGTGCGTTTTATTAATATCTTGAACAGGTTCGTAAATCAGTCAAATCCGACACAGGGTTAAGAAACTAGAGGCTTTATACTAGAAAAAAACTATGTTCTTTAGATCCGTTATAACGGCCGTTTGGATTCTATTTATATATTTTTAAGAACTTCATAAATTTAGAATCTTTGAAACCTTTCTAATCAGTTTCTTTCAAAAAAAAGACCTCTGCAGTTGGAGGTTTCTGAGTGAGCATCTTCAACAAAAAAGCTTGTAAAACACAAAATGCGTTTGCATCAACCGGCACTCTCACGGTCGCATTTGTAGAGCCAGATCAAAAAACCTTACGTAACCATGTATGTTTTATTAATATCTTGGATAAGTTCGCAAATCAGAAAAATCTGTTACATGGTTAAATAACTAGAGGCTTTATACTAGAAAAAAAATCGTTTTTTTAATCCGTTATAACGGCCGTTTGGATACCAATATTTTTTAAAACTTCATAAACTTAAAATCTGTGGAAACATTTTAATCCGTTTCTTATAAATATAAACCTCTGCAGTTAGAGGTTTTTGACTTGTTGGCTTCAACAAAAAAGTTTGCAACAATCCATAACTACAATTTTCAAAAACCTTATAATAGTCAATGAAAAAAAAAATAAAAAGGTTTGAATAGAAGAAATTAATTTTTTTCTCTTAGAAATAAACTATTTTGATATTTTGCAGTAATTGGACGACATATGACATAGCGTAGGTTTATGTCATAAATTGTCACACACATATTCTGTCGTATTTGATTTGATATTTGTTTGTTGCAAAATTGAATAGATATAGTTTTGCTTATATGTAGCTAATTTTCTTTTTAAAATTTGTTCGATATATGTTTTAAATTAGTTTGTGTTGTTTAAACTGATCTGATACATCAGATTCTACTGGCACACAAAACTGTCTGATCTCGAAATCTACCTATTTCTAGCGGATATACGTGCCGCTTGGACTTTTTTTAAGTTTAACACACTTTTAAAAAATTATAAAACATTTTAAGTAATTTTTTTTATAAGTCCTATCAATTACCTTCCATTGAGCTATAAATGACTTAAATCGGTTTAGTCAATCGTTAGCAATCGATATTCAAAGATACTCATGTTTCGCAAACCCCTAAAACTCTGCTGCCACCCTGTGTCATCCCTAGAGCGAAATTTATTTTTTTGAAAGAAACAATATTTTTATTTTTTCATTGGCTATCTGTATATGAAATTTTATCGAAATCAGAGGGGGTCAGGTCACATGCCAGAACAAATGCTGTTGCGATGACGTGGAATTGCTCTGCTGTTTAATTATTATCAGCAATTTCTTACTGGTTTGGCCAATTTAGCAATTATTACAAAATACAAGGTGGATTACAATTTATTTATACATTACACCTGATTTGTCCTGTTTATAGGACAAATCATGTGTAATTAGTTGTAAACCTGCTTTAAATATTTAAAAAATCCTTTTTTTTGAAAATTATTTTTTTTATTAACCGTTTCCATAGCAATATTGATATTATAATCTTTTAAATGCAAAACAACAGAAAAAGCAAAAATAAAAGAGTTTTTCCTTCGCCGAGGTTGAAACTTAAATTGGGAATCGAAAACGCTTAATACAAAATTTTATATAACTTTAGATCTCTAAAAATAAGCAACACTTTTTATTTTTTAGTTAATTATTCCAACAGTACAATTTATTAAAATTATAAATCCATTTATAATTTTTATGAATTTGTTCTATTGTTATTATAAAAAATTAGTAATATAATTATAAGTACAGATATAGAATTCTTTGTATTACTTTTTATGTATATATGTATAATGAATGCACCCTAATTGCTTGTATTTTAAATTAAATGTCTTTATTACTCTTAACTTTTATTAATTATTATTTTTATCATTTTTAATTAGATTCGTCAGGGCGACCCAGTCCGTTAAAAGTAATAACTATCATTTTAATGACATCAGCCGCATTAGTAACGAGCGCTGCCATAAGAGAAGCATATTTTATGTAGTGATGTGTTTTAAGTATTTTAGGAACCACTGTAAATATTAAATAAACTTACTGTAAATAGTAAATAACATGTTTGAATAGTTTTGCAGTTTTATTTAAATAGAAATTTTTACATATAATATACACAGCTTGCCGTTGGCACTTGGAAAATTTTACTATAACAACTAGAACTAGAGAAGTTGGTTATTTATGGCTAATTATTAAATTCAGAAGAACAAAAGTTCGTGTTTACAATATATGAACACAGAGGCATAGCTAGGGGAGGGGGAGGGCCGTTAGGGGCGGTTCGCCCCGGGTGTCACCCGTTTTGGGGTGACACCCGACCGTAAAAAAACTTAAACAAACCATCACAATGGTTTTCAACGTTTCAATCGTTTTCAACGATCAATCACTTAGAATCCATTTAAGCCAGGTTATCCATTTAATTTTGATTTATAAATTGTGATAACTTATAATGTGTCCTATAAATGTGTCCTATTGGTTCAAAAAAGATCTATTCTACTTTTAAAAATTTTTGAGTTATTACGTAAAATTTCAACAATATGTGTGTATTTCTTTTTTTACTTCACCACAATTTTAAATTGTGTGAAGTAATGCAATCTATCGTGAAAAAAAAAAATCTTACATACCCCAAATTTTGTTTTTTCTTTTGTTTTGGACCATCCTCTATCCAAATAGCCAATAAAAATTTTGGTGTACGTCTGTGTGTGGGTGGGTGGGTGGGTGGGTGGGTGGGTGAGTTTTCTGCATAGAATCTTGATGAAACTTTGGCAAATGATACAGGTTCAATTGAAAATAGAAGATCTGGATTCATTTTAAATTTGGACAAAATGGCGGGGGGTCTCCCGAACACCTCTAAGTTTAAATCTTGAATAACTTCTGATCTCGAGCTATGATCTTATTGAAACTTAGAATATAAGGTTTTAATACTGTTTCCAATATTTCTGCATACCAACTTCCGGTTTGTCACTTCCGGTTAAAAAGTTTTTTTTTCAGGTGTTTATCCCTACTGTAGCCTACAATTACCGATCGATTTCATGAAACGTTGCGAAAAGCTTTTAAATAACATGAAAAAGATTTTATCAGCTTTTGGAGCACATTGGATAAAGGGTTGGGGGGTCCACCATACAACAGGTGGTTTTTTCCACAAAGTTTTTATGTTTGTTGGGAGCATAAAACATTCATTCGTGAATGAATTTTGATGATACTTTGGAAAAAGATGCAAACATGTATGACAAAGAACTGATTAGTTTTTGAGCGATAGTGAACAAAGTGGTGGGGGGTCCCTGGAGCGCCTGTTTTTTTGAAAGCTCTATAACTTCTGTACGTGATAAGCGAATTGGATGAAACTTGGTACATGAGTATGTAGTACGGTTTAAAATAGTTCTGCATCCCAACTTCCGGTTTTTCACTTCCGGTAAAAAAAATTTTTTTGTACTTTTTTGAAGTTTTTTCAGTGTCTTTATGCACACTACAGCCTACAATAATGAAGTGATTATGATGAAACTTATGGAATAGGGTTCCAATTAGTGTGAAAAGATAATTATCATGTTTTGGGACACATTGATCAAAGTGGTGGGGGGTCTACCATACAAATGCTGACTTTTCACACTTTGTTTTTTAAGTTTGTTGGGAGCATACAGACTTCATTCATTATTCAATTTTAATGAAACTTCGGCAAATGATGGAGACTTAAGTAACAAAGAACTGATTAGTTTTTGGATAATATTGGAATAAGTGGTGGGGGTCCTCCCGAACACCTGTTTAATGTGTCACACTTTTTTCAATGTTTGTTGGGAGCACACAGCATTCGTTCGTTATCGAATTTTGATGACACTTTGGAAAAAGATGCAAACACGTATGGCAAAGAACTGATTAGTTTTTGAGCGATAGTGAACAAAGTGGTGGGGGGTCCCTGGAGCACCTGTTTTTTTGAAAGCTCTATAACTTCTGTACGTGATAAGCGAATTGGATGAAACTTGGTACATGAGTATGTAGTACGGTTTAAAATAGTTCTGCATCCCAACTTCCGGTTTTTCACTTCCGGTAAAAAAAATTTTTTTGTACTTTTTTGAATTTTTTTCAGTGTCTTTATGCACACTAAAGCCTTCAATAATGAAGTGATTATGATGAAACTTATGGAATAGGGTTCCAATTAGTGTGAAAAGATAATTATCATGTTTTGGGACACATTGATCAAAGTGGTGGGGGGTCTACCATACAAATGCTGACTTTTCACACTTTGTTTTTTAAGTTTGTTGGGAGCATACAGACTTCATTCATTATTCAATTTTAATGAAACTTTGGCAAATGATGGAGACTTAAGTAACAAAGAACTGATTAGTTTTTGGATAATATTGGAATAAGTGGTGGGGGTCCTCCCGAACACCTGTTTAATGTGTCACACTTTTTTCAATGTTTGTTGGGAGCACACAGCATTCGTTCGTTATCGAATTTTGATGACACTTTGGAAAAAGATGCAAACATGTATGGCAAAGAACTGATTAGTTTTTGAGCGATAGTGAACAAAGTGGTGGGGGGTCCCTGGAGCACCTGTTTTTTTGAAAGCTCTATAACTTCTGTACGTGATAAGCGAATTGGATGAAACTTGGTACATGAGTATGTAGTACGGTTTAAAATAGTTCTGCATCCCAACTTCCGGTTTTTCACTTCCGGTAAAAAAAATTTTTTTGTACTTTTTTGAAGTTTTTTCAGTGTCTTTATGCACACTACAGCCTACAATAATGAAGTGATTATGATGAAACTTATGGAATAGGGTTCCAATTAGTGTGAAAAGATAATTATTATGTTTTAGGACACATTGATCAAAGTGGTGGGGGGTCTACCATACAAATGCTGACTTTTCACACTTTGTTTTTTAAGTTTGTTGGGAGCATACAGACTTCATTCATTATTCAATTTTAATGAAACTTTGGCAAATGATGGAGACTTAAGTAACAAAGAACTGATTAGTTTTTGGATAATATTGGAATAAGTGGTGGGGGTCCTCCCGAACACCTGTTTAATGTGTCAGACTTTTTTCAATGTTTGTTGGGAGCACACAGCATTCGTTCGTGAACGAATTTTGATGACACTTTGGAAAAAGATGCAAACATGTATGGCAAAGAACTGATTAGTTTTTGAGCGAAAGTGAACAAAGTGGTGGGGGGGTCCCTGGAGCACCTGTTTTTTTGAAAGCTCAATAACATCTGTACCTGATTATCGAATTGGATGAAACTTTGTACATAAGCATTTAGTATGATTTACAAAAATTCTGCATCCCAACTTCCGGTGTTTTGCTTCCGGTAAAAAAAAATTTTTTTTACTTGTTGGCAGTTTTTTCAGTATCTTTATGCACACTACAGCCTACAATAATGAAGTGATTATGATAAAACTTATGGAAAAATTTCAATTAGTGTAAGAAGATAATTATCATCTTTTGGGACACATTGATCAAAGTGGCGGGGGATCTACCATACAACTGCTGACTTTTCACACTTGGTTTTTAAAGTTTGTTGGGAGCATACAGATTTCATTCATTAATCAATTTTAATGGCACTTTGAAAAAAGATAAAGACTTTATTGACAAAGAATTGACTAGTTTTTGGACAATATTGGGATAAGTGGTGGGGTCCTCCCGAACACCTGTTTATTGTTTCAATGTTTGTTGGAAACATACAACATTCGTTCGTTAAGTAATTTTGATTACACTTTGCAAAAAGATGCAAATATGTATGGCAAGGAACTGATTAGTTTTTTTAGCGATAGTGAACAAAGTGGTGGGGGGTCCTCCAAGCACCTGTTATTTTGGAAGCTCAATAACTTCTGTACCTAAAAATCGAGTTGGATGAAATTTGGTACATACCCATTTAGTAAAGTTTACAACAGTTCTGCATCCTAACTTCCGCTTTGTCACTTCCGATAAAATTTTTTTTACTTTTTTTCGTACAACAGAATTTATGTTTGTTGGAATACTACTGCCTGCTTTAATATTTTTATTATTAGAACTACGAAGTCCATAATATTGGTTAGCTTTTAATTAAAGTATTTTATGGATATTAGCTCATTATATATCCAGAACACTATGTTTCCAGAGCTGTGGTGAAGTCAGCCTATGCATCAGCGTCGCAATATTTTTTAATCGAATCAACATGTTGAGCATTATATACCATCACCACAATTACTCAATAGTTTTGAATATTCCTATAGATACCATATTAATTGTTTTCTTTTACGGTACGTTATTTAGTATGCAAGAATGATTCTTTAACGACCAGGTCTGAAAACACATATGCTGAATAATATATAGGAAAAGTGGTCTCCGTCGATAATTTGGCACCCTGTATCGATAGGGTGGCACCCTTGAGTTCTGTTCTATTCCAAAATTATGTCTCTATTCCAAAATTATTTCTAAAATATCAGCTTAAACTTACTACCTAATATGTTTTACATTTCAAACAAATTAAATGCAAGCACCTAAGAAAACTAATAAACAATCAAATCACCATGTTTGTAAATAATCTCAAATTAATTTTTTTTCCTTTATCTTGAAACTCGTAAATTGGAATGGATTGTTTTCGAATGGACACATAAATAATTACTGTGGAACAGAGGCGTCAATTGGGTAGGGCTGGGGGGGGCATTGGCCCCCCCCAAGGATCTGATACTATCAATACATCGATTCAATAAAACCATCCAATCGTTTACACTATATAAAAATGATACACTATAAAAATTTCAATGCACTGTTATTTTGTAAATTCGTCTAATTTTTAGAAGATTTACTTAGCTAATATACCAATTTTATCGCATACTATTAATTGAAATATATCTGATAATATAATTATTACGTTACATATTATTTTGGCCCGACTAAAGTACGGTTCACCACAATATTCAAACCGTTATCGTTCTTTGTATAGACTCGTATTGCATCTAATCTTCTGATGAAATCAGTTTTATAAACAAAACACGATCGTTCTTCCAAACACGCCGTGGGTGCGTACTTTGACAAAATTCTATCGTACGATAGTCTTTTGTTTATAAGATATTCGTGTCTAAGCCAGAGGAAACAAAATATTTCATTAGTATAGGGTTCCTTGAGAGTTCATAGTGCAGCATTTAACATTCAAATTTCAATTGTTATTGGTCATTGGTAATTTATATAAACTTAAAAGTAAGTACATGCAGGAGAACACAACCTAATTATATCCCACTTATTTGGAGAACCCTGACTGTTTGGCCCTGTTTTTTTATCTATATCATATTGTACAAACTTTACAAGACTTTTTTAAAAACAATAAATTAAAAACATTTCTAATTGTAAAATCCTATAACATATCGGTTTTCTTGATAGTTGTGCTAATTTTTATAAAATGAATGAAAATAATTACGAGAGTAATTTAAATTTTTTGTGTTATTTCCAGTGATTTTATAATAGTGAACGTTTTATAATGGACAAGCAATATTTTCTAAAGACACGAACAAATATTTAAGTTATGTAAATATTGTCAGAGTATGTTATGAAAACTTGCTGACAAATTCTTTTCGCTATATGGACTATAATTTTTAATTC
Source organism: Diogma glabrata (assembly GCA_963693315.1). Lineage (NCBI taxonomy): Eukaryota > Metazoa > Arthropoda > Insecta > Diptera > Cylindrotomidae > Diogma > Diogma glabrata. The sequence continues at coordinate 265,325 of CAVNZG010000553.1, read as the reverse complement.
ATAAAATAGCAAAAATTATATGTATGGTTGGTTATAATAAAATCCAAAACGTATCCTAAACGTCAATCTTTGGTCATTTTTTTATACAGTCACAGGGAGGGAGAAACTATTACTTTTTTGTGGTAGGTTTTTCTTATAGATTTAAAAGAGGCTCGCAATAATTGTACAATTTTGAATCAAATGAAAAATTTGCGCACGTTTATGGGTAGTAAACTGACCAGACGTCCCACGCTGCGTGGAAATGTCCCACATTTGATTGCGTTGTCCCACGGAGAAAATTGTCCCACGAAGCGTACCACGAAACAAATATTTCCACCACATTTGCCCGCATTATCGAAATAATCAAATAAGCCTTATATCTACCTACGTACAGTTTGCGCAATATCTTAGTCAAAGCAATGGCTTCACTGTTTTTTCTTGTAGTTTGTATAATGTTATGTATATGTTGATTTATCTATATTGAGAGAACAAACTAGTGCAATATTTTTTTTACTAAATAGTGTTTTAACTATAATTTTCTTAGAAATACTAAACTCAGTTTTTTTCACTTCAATAATTTACATTTTGTTTTGCGAATATCTTTTGATGTCTAATAGATCTATCTCAACGAAAAGGTTTCTTTGTTTATAGAAACATCTCCCCGGTGTATATACGATAGATCGAAAGTATATTATGAAAAATAAAATACAAAATATTTTACTTAAAAAGTCGCAGTTTTCCGTATAAATTCATAAACATTTAAATTTTCAAACCAGAGTTTTACTTTATTCGAACACTCATTTTAATTCTTTGAAATAATATTCAAAAATTAAAATGTAAAAAAAATGATTTTACTCCTTTGGAGCAGATTACATTTTCCTGTTCTTTTATTCGATTTATGAATAGTCCCTCTACGTCATCCTTTATATTCATTTCTCTAACAATACATGAATAATTGAACGAATCATTTGAAGCATTTTACGTTGGAAAGCATCAAATTTGAAGCAAAAATAAAAGTTTTGAGTATTTGAAACAAAATATTTATTTTAATTTAGTAGCAAGAATGATATCATATTATTTTCACTCCTGTATGTGGGAGTGTTATATTTTTTTTAAGCTACGCACTCTGAAAGAACAAAGTAAAGGAGTGATATAAGTAGCGTTTCAAACTCTGTTTAAAACACACTTTAACTAGGTAGCTCAAAAGTAAAATTATTATTTTCTAATTTATAATTTTTTTTTCTCAATAAAGAACAAACAAAGTAGAGAGCATAAAAACTTGATAAATGGTATAGATTTGCAAAAGATAGAACGAGAAGTATACTGTTTACCTCTTATACTTACAGAATACAGAAAAGACATTAATTATTTAGTAAAATTAAAATAAATTGTTTCAATTGTTTTGCAGTCTTTACTTGTGTAACAAAAGTTTTAAGCTACTATAAAAGGTAAATTTATACTAATTTTTAAAATTATATTTAAAAAGTTCTCCTGCAAATCAAGATGGATAGAAAACGTTTACGTAAATTCGCATACGATATGGAATTGGACTATCCTTTTATAAAAAAATCAAAATATAACGACGCAATGGTTTATTGTATTACCAGTCGGAGTGAATTTGCAAACTAACAGTGGACATTATGAATTAAAAGACATATAGATACAGATAAACATAAAAAAGCGTTGCTATAAGCCGTCAGCTCCAGTAGCTTGAACAAGTTTTGTTGTTATTTTGTTTTCTTGTTGTTATTTAACATTGACAAAAAGTTAGTTGCAATTTGCGCTGATAACTCGAATACCAATTTTAGAGGTGTCACGTCAAGAAGTGAAAATTTAAAAGCAAGCTAAGCTCGAATTTAAACCAGAATGCATTGGGTATTGGATTCGCAGCCCATATTCTAAATAATGCAATAAGAAGTGCTGCTGATTTAAATGGCAGGGTTAAAAAAATTTGGATATTTTACTTACTGGATGTTTTACCTTACTGGAGACGTTGAAGGAGTTCTGCACCAAAAATAATGTCGAACATAACCAACTTATTGGATACAGTGAAACTCGCTGGCTGGCGGTAATGCCAAACTACTTTCTTGATGCTTAAACAATGCAGAGATGATACTAAATTTAAAATTATTTTTAACAAATGAAGGGATTTTGCAGAACTTTGCGGCATTCGCTTCGATGAAACAACAATAGAAGTTAAAGATCTAGCATAGTAACCAAGGTACCTCAAAAGCATTTTAGTTTCATTTCTTAGACCATGCATTTAAATGCTTTTAAATATATGTGTGTATAAAAATGTACATGTTGTCTTACGAAAAAAATCTTTTTATGTCATTTAAATTCTCGCCCCCCCCAAGATTTTGGTGAAATGACGCCACTGCTGTGGAATAAAATGGTAGTTATGCAATTACTATAGTTTTGCAAATTTTTTTAGGTAGATACATACTCATCCTGTTTGTTTTCAGTTTTATAATATTAATGATAAAATTTAATAAGACAAAAATATTTAATAACATTGCAATATTGCAATAAAGAAATCATTTGTCAAATACATAAGTGTATTGCTTTGGCAAAATAAAAAAAAATTGAATTTATGTTAATCAAATCCATTTTTTAATTGTGATATATAAGAAGATATGGGACTAATTGTAATGGATAGTCTGGGCTAATGTCTGAACCCAGTGTATTATAGTCTCAGAATTATTGATTTTCATTTTTTTTATTATTCACATGTACCGCGCGTAATAGTTTCCCATCCATTCACCTTCAATAGCCATAATTTTATAGTCCCCGTAGCTCATCGTTTTCTTATTTTTTTTTAAAATTTAACTAAATTTGCATTAGCTGGACGGACATGTTTGAAGAGAGTTGAACCCCTTGCACTAATTGATTTTAAATTGTAATTAATTAAAAGTGGTCATTACCTATAGTAAACTTTCATCTTGATCGAAAATTGTATGAATGTAAAAATTTTTCCTTAAATTTTTTTCTCTATAAACATTGCTATTTAATTTTGCAATTCACTAAAATTAACTCATACTATATTTCCATTCACGTTGGTTCACTCTATTACTTCAATGTAAATGATCTAAACATCAAACGTAACTTACACAACGAAGTTTTCAAAACCTTACAACGGCTGTGCGTTTATTTTTACAGTCATTAACATGCAAAGAAATATTATCTTGCTTTGTTATACGTTCAATCTTTTTTCTTTTTGCATGAGAAGAAGAAAATTTACTTCAAACAATCTTTCCGATTTAAAACCGAACTTCACTGTACTGATATAGTAGATTGTAGTTTAATAAATGTCTAAACATCATACCATTGATCGAACTTGCATTCAATGATAAATGTTATGGATGTGTCGGAAATATTTTGTGTCACAACCTTATTTTCGTACAATGGTATCCAATATCAAACCGTTTGGTTTAACTATAAAAATTTCCTAACACTTGATTTGAATTAATGGATTTACATCTGAAACCATATTCGAGGTTTTTCGATTTTCAAAAAGGAATTTATTTTGGTATATATTGGATCTACTGTAATTTTTTTGCTCTTAGTCTATTACCTTTTCATTTTTGTGTGTGACACTCGCCTTCTGTCAACTCAATCAGATTGTTGTGCTGAAAAAAAAGATTTTGTTTCTGGTTCGCAAAGAAGATAGGATTATTGGATTTGATTGAAAACAACTAAAAGTGAGATAAATTCCGACGTCTGGATGGATAAGATGGCAGCAAGGATTAGATAACATTGGCGGACCGAAGATTATTGGATGTGAGTAGCACAAATTTGGTTAATTTAATAGGAAAATAATTAGGGCGGTTAATCCGTGCATGGTCTTAGACTAAGTAGATAAATTTACAGATACCAATGAATCAATAAGAATCAGGAACGTGATATCGAATTGATACGTGTAATATACATAAAATAAGATAAATTTACTATTTAATTTCGCTAATGGCGTTCGAGAAATATCTAACCAAAGAGGACGACCTTCAGTAAATGATAACTAGTTGACCTTGAGATGAGATATATTTTAACCAAAATATGAGGTCAAATGAGAATGAGAGTTATTAAACTAAAAACAATCGGTCATGCAAATTTTTTTTTGTGATTCGGGGAAAACTAACTATGAAGTGTTGTGCCCACAAGATTTTTGGTGAATTGAATGTCAATGCGTACACGGTAAACCTAAAAGATTATTAGTGTTTAGGGATATAAACTGTGATTTTGAGTGATAAATGTCAAACATAGCTATATACGCTTATTGAGTTTTTTTTGTTGTTGTGCAATTGTATCCGAGTTAGGATAATTTAAATAGTTTTCCTGCTGCATGATTCGAAGAATTCCTTTTGTGCTACCACGAGTTATAATCCAAAATTTAAAGATTAGATCAATCGTATATTAAATTAAAAATATATGTATAATCCAAAATTTAAAGATTAGATCAATCGTATATTAAATCAAAAATATATATAGTCAAAAATTTAAAGATTAGATCAATCGTATATTACATTAAAAATAAGTCAATTAAATTAAAAATATGTATAGTCAAAATTTTAAAGATTAGATCAATCGCATATCACATTAAAAATAAGTTAATTAATTAAAAATCTATATAGTCAAAATTTAAAGATTAGATCAATCGTATATTAGATTAAAAATAAGTTAATTACTTAACCATATATATATAGTCAAAATTTAAAGATTAGAACTATCGTATATTAAATTAAAAATAAGTTAATTAATAAAAATATATATAGTCAAAATTTAAAGATTAGAACAATCGTATATCCACTTAAAAATAAAGTGTAATTAAAATCTAATTATGAGATTCCAGTGTTGTGGTTATGGCTTTATTTAGAAATTAATATCCAAGTGCCAAGATTAGTACACTCTTATTTCTAATTCCAAGAATGTGAAGATAGAGTTCAAAAAAGAGGTGAATTAATATACCAAACCACCAAATAACGTAGAAATTTAAAACCGGAACTATTGAAAGGAAAACTAGATTTTTTTTTATTACCTAGCATAACCAGATAAGCAGTATAACCGTATATTAAGAATCGAAATTGGTCTGTGTATTTGGCGGTAAACCAAAACAGTTATATGATTCAAACAAAAAAAAAAAAACGAAATTTGTTTTCTGTACAAAACAAAAACCCAAATTCTATCCAGGGTGAGATACATGTTACTTATCTTGGTCAAAGATTAGAGTTAATTTTTCTTAGATAAGAACTCCTTATGTGTGAATACAAATTTAAACTGTTGTGTCAATAGAAAAAACAAAAAAAAAAAAATCAAAAAAAAACTAAAACAATTTTATAAGGAGAAGAACCGATTGTTGTTGGAATAATTTCATTTGTCGTCGTGGGTGCTATATGTCGATTAATCGGTATCATACTCAACAATGATTTCGATGTAGATTGGGAAGCATATTTAATTGCATGATAGCTTCCACTTATTCATCCGTGGTTACAGATTTGTTCGTCGAGGATTGATACGGCTTGTGGCATTGATGTCCAACGTATCCAACAATATTTGCAAATTGGTCAACGTTGCATGCGTAAACGGTCGTCTGATACTGCACATATAGTCAACCGCATTTACAACTGGCGCCAACGTATCTTTATACAAATTATTATATTGTATTCTCTCCGTGTTCATCTATATTGGAACTTCCTTCAACATTTACCCATTGTGGCTTCAGCGTATTCAACTGTGTTACAAGTTTAATCAACAAAATTTTCAACGCATCCATTAATTTTATACAACGCCTATTAGTATCTCTTATCTATTCAATTTGTTCCACTATATACCTCATTTGGATTCAACAATATTTTACATCAATTACATCATTTTTGATTCAACAAAATTTTACAAAATTTATATAACGTCTCTACCTTTCATTTTTGATTCAACGATATTTTGCATCAATTACAACATTTTTTGATTCAACAAAATTTTACATCAATTACAACATTTTTGATGCAACAAAATTATACAAGTTGATGTAACGTTCCTACTTACTATTTTTTTTTTGATCCAACAAAGTTTTACAAATTTATATAACGTTTCTACTTACCATTTTTGATTCAACAATATTTTACATCAATTACATCATTTTTGATTCAACCATATTTTACATCAATTACATCATTTTTGATTCAACAATATTTTACATCAATTACATCATTTTTGATTCAACCATATTTTACATCAATTACATCATTTTTGATTCAACCATATTTTACATCAATTACATCATTTTTGATTCAACCATATTTTACATCAATTACATCATTTTTGATTCAACCATATTTTACATCAATTACATCATTTTTGATTCAACCATATTTTACATCAATTACATCATTTTTGATTCAACCATATTTTACATCAATTACATCATTTTTGATTCAACAATATTTTACATCAATTACATCATTTTTGATTCAACCATATTTTACATCAATTACATTATTTTTAATTCAACCATATTTTACATCAATTACATCATTTTTGATTCAACCATATTTTACATCAATTACATCATTTTTGATTCAACCATATTTTACATCAATTACATCATTTTTGATTCAACCATATTTTACATCAATTACATCATTTTTGATTCAACCATATTTTACATCAATTACATCATTTTTGATTCAACCATATTTTACATCAATTACATCATTTTTGATTCAACCATATTTTACATCAATTACATCATTTTTGATTCAACAATATTTTACGAATTTACATAACGTTTCTACTTAACATTTCGTACCACGTTTGTACGTGCAACTTCATTCAACATTTTTATCATACAAAATATTTTCGAGAGATTCCTAGCGTGATCCACGTGCGGATGGAGGGCTGATGGAAGCAGAATAGGAGGACGGGGTTTAATCATGGGGTGAGTAAATTTATTTTATTACTTAGGTCATAATGATAAAGGGGTGTGAATGTGTGTGTGTGTGGGTGTGTGTGTGTGTGTGGGTGTGTGTGCGGGCGTATGTGAGTGAACGAGGGGGTTGGACGTGTTGATCGTGGGTCTTTCGCAACAGGGGTCGCCAGAGTCTCCGTTTTTCCACTTGTATTTTTTTCCATTTCTGCAAATTTTCGTGAATAGCGTACATTTCTGTATTTGTGCTGAAGTAGCAGGGTTACTTTATCGTTCCCATGGGCAGAAGCTAGCTTGGGGCAAGAAAATCAATCTCGCTAGGCACGCTTCCTGCTATGTCCTTCTCATTGGTTCGCCAGTGAGAAAGCGCTTCATTACAAATTGGCGCCCAACGTGGGGCTTCTCTAAGGGTCCCTACAGCAATGTAGGACTCTGGAGGAGTCCCTCCATATTTTCAAAAAACTTGGAAAAATTTTTTTTTTAATTTTTTCTTCAAATTTAATTTCATTTTCCACTAAAACAATAGTAAAGACTCTGGCGGCGTAGAAGCAATTCCCTGCTTCACACGCGCAGGAGCAAAGGGAGTCTGAGATCTCTCAGACTTTACTTTGATGGGGAGTTGCGTCCCTACGCCTCCAGCAATGTTTCTCCCTTTTGTTTTTTTTTGGATAACGCAAGGGTGGGAATATTTCTTAGGAAGTATTCCCAATGGGCATTACAACCCCACGGACCCTAGTTACGGGCTGGGTTTCTGGCGATGTCACGAGGGCCGAAGGTGATTCAGGTGCCAGGCCTAGACTGACGTGTATTGGTGTATACGCCAATTCTCGTCCGAGTCTGGTCACCTGGTCAGGCTTCGGGTTCGTGGTGTCCTCAGAGTCCAGTCCGAACTGATATTGTCTAATTGTTAGAGTCCCCTCCCGACAATATTGGTTTCCTGTGGCTTGAGTGGTTCGGGTCCCCATGAATAATACTGGGGGACATTTTCCAAAGTAGCCCGATCAGCTACTGAGGGAAGATGTCCGCTCAGCTTTTATGCCGCGGTTGACTGGATCCACTCAGGTCATAGCACCTCGCCCGTATGTGTTGGTGGTGTGGATCGCAGCTGGCGAGTGTTGGTGATCGAATGGTGGACCAGAGGATTTATCTTCTGGCCATCCCATCAGCACTTGTCAGCTGGGTGAAATCCCATCAGTGCATAGCCCATCTTATTCCGTTCCCACCCTACCTTTTCCCATCCTTTTACATCCCCTCTTCTTCCCTTTTCCTTTCTGATTTCCCATCCTTTAACGTAGGTTATTTTAAATTTTTTCTTTGGTCCCAAAACAAAATAAAAACAACAATACATAAAGAAAGAACGGCGATCGACGCTTCCAACCCAGTGTGGTGAACTCCCCCCTTGATTGGTCCGTCCGTCCGTCGTCCATAAATAAATAACAAATTAATAAATATAAAGATAAAATAAATAATTATAAAATATTTAATAAATGTATAAATATAACAATACTTAAATAAATAGTAACTAAGTAAATCAGCTGATATGGTCCGATATTAATTTTTTTCTTATAAACCAATTTTAGGTCCGTCTGAAATTTTAAGAAATAAAAACTAAAATCCGGAAATAAGAATTAAAATCTTAAGAAATAATATCTAAAAACATCAAGAAATAAGAACTAAAATATCCATAAATAGACGAAAATATATCCGAAAGGACGCTAAAGGACGATTGCATCATCACCTCAGCTATAGTATTATTTTTTTTGTTAACTTAAGTAGTATTATTAATTACTCTATTTTTGCTTTGCATGTTAGTTTTAATTTTTTTATTATTATTTTATTAATGCATGGTAAGTTAAATTTGCTTATATCAATTTTGTTAAACTTGTAACGTAAGATAGTCTTGTCTAACCGGTAGGCTTGCCGCTCTCCTTTTTTTTGGATTTTTTTTTATATACGTTTCCACCGCTTACAATAGTGTAGTCTAATTGTTTTATCTCTATCCTCCTATCGTTTTGCTACGAATTTTGTTTTTTTTAGTACCTTTATCGTTGATAATAGCGTAGCTTAATTTTTTTCTCTCTTGTTAGGATTTCCCTTCCGGGTAGGTAAAACTTATTGTTCCGAATTTCCCTCTTCTGCCATATTTGTAGTATACTTATTTTCTCTCCCATCTCACCATTTATTTTTGTTCTGTTCTTATATCAGCACCTGGGAAAACAATTGTAAATAGGAATAAAATGATGGCAAGATAATAATAAATCTTATTTAATATAATTGTCGAATTGCAAACGATATCGCACAGCTGTTTAAGGTTTGAAAAAACGGAATTTCCATACAACACTTTGAATTCTGCTCTAATACATTTGAAGTAAATATGGTAATAAAATAATTTTCTTTTGTTAATAATTAAATTGTTTATTCTGGCTTCAACGCTCGCATTTATAGTGTAACAATTTCCCTTCCATATTCTTGTTTGGTTTTGACTAAGTGGTGTGCGGCTGTTTAGGTTGTTGAAGATTCATTATGTCTGCTGCTGATAGGATCAACGTTCTGGACGGGTCCAGCTCGTGTGCTGTTTGTCAGCACGAAATAGTGCCGGCCGACGTAAAACTCCTCACTCGGTGTAACCACCTCTTTCATGACATCTGCCTCAACGACTGGTTGCTGCAGAATGGTACCTGCCCGATTTGTCGAGCCGCGTGCGAACGTGCCGACTTACAGAGGTTACCCCGAGGGATGAATAAAACTAATGATACAGTGGTACCACCTCCACCGAGACCTGTGACTCGCTCTATTACCGCAGGTTGGCAGCGTCGTCCTAGTATCGGGAATCAACACTCTTCTACTCCCTTGGCAAACCAACTCCCACGATCTGGACTCGCCGATGAAGTGCGAGCGAATATAGCTCAACGATCTCCCATATATGGTGCCGCTGCAGCGGAAGATCACGGTTTTCAGGAAGCGGTAAATGCACACATCGATCAGGAAATTTCGAGAATTAATCACTCAATGATGCAATCACGTGCACCAGCACCTGAAGTGTTGTTACCTCTAGCACCAATTGCAGTATCACCCACCACCCCGCGTCATCCATCGGTTCATTCAAATTATACGCCAGTAAATGCGTTTGTGCAAAATAATGTACCGGTACCACCAATGTTTGCTGAACCTCATCCTGCTCTTGCTCCAGCTAGAATACGAACACATCTCGATCAGCACTCTACCACAGTTAGAAATTGGAACGTAACGTTCTCAGGCAGACCCGATGGTCTGGATGTTGAAGCGTTCATCTTCAGAATAGAGCGGCTGACAGAGATGTGTTTAAATAGCGATTTTTCTATTGTTACCCGTTGTCTGTACCTGTTGTTCACCGATCGAGCAGCTGATTGGTTCTGGAGATATTTTCGCCAGAACCGACAGCTTATTTGGACTGACTTATGTCATGCTCTGCGAATAGAATTTCAGGACCGGCAGACGGACGAAGAGGTAAAGGAGCGGATGAGGGCCAGGAAACAGCGGCCCACTGAATTGTGTGACGAATTCTTACAATCAATTTATCGACTGGCAGATAAACTTCGAGTACCGATGTCGGACGCGGAGTTATTATCCTTGATACGCAACAACTTACGATTGGAAATTAGGAGGGAACTACTTTATGTCACCGTTTATGGTCTGGAACATCTGCGCCAGCTCTGCCGTGATCGCGAAAAATTATGGGCCGAGTCAATAATCAGACCGCGAGATTATATCAGTAGACCATCTAGACCGGTGTCAGAAGTAGACTTGGTTAGTGAATTCTCACAAATTCAAATTAGCGAAATGCCAACTGAATCGCTACCAATTGCATCCAACGAACTCGCGGCAATACAGCCCACCCCTAATATGAGACGAATAACCAGTTCAACTATTTGTTGGAACTGTAAACGACCTGGTCATCGGTGGCACGATTGTCGTGAATCACAGCGTTTGTTTTGTTGGGGATGTGGGAAGGACGATGTGTTATGTCCTAATTGTGAAAATTGTCAGGGAAACCGAAGGGGGGGCCAGAATCCCAACACCTTTTCTCGCTCCCAGGACCTGTCTTAGATGCATCTGAGACCAAAATTGATTTGTCTCCTGATTCTTCAGATATTTCATCTACCAATCCCAATAACTTACTGGTACACGATACACTGTTGAGCCGAGCGTCAACATCCACTTTTATAGAACACCCGTTGAATACTGCTTCGGATACACTGGTATCCACCCATGATATTAATGTAACATTATTGAAACGAACACCCGCTCATACTGAACCACCTCCATTATGGACCGAAATTAAATCGTTCCAACAACGATTGAATGAGTACTTGAAAATACGCTCCAACATATTTGTCGATTCATTATCCTGTTTGAAACCTACAACACGTTCTGCACTCCGTTCTCGCATTTATTGGCAACAACGACGTATGTTCAAATCCAAAACCATCTCTGCTATTGTGAAATTGGCCGACGATGTGAGATCTTATGCCACAGTGTCAATATTGGGTAAACAACATACTGGACTGTTGGATAGTGGAGCGTCTTTGACTGTAATTGGTGGTGATTTTGCTAAAGAAATCGTACAGACTCCGGACCTTCTGACTTATTCGTCTGCAGTAGTTCGTACTGCCGATGGCCAAAGACAGAAGATCCTGGGGTTTGTAAAAACAAAGATTTCATTTATGAACCAAGTCAGAACCCTGGACGTCTTCGTTATCTCGTCTTTAACTCAAAATCTATATCTAGGTATAGATTTCTTTAATGCTTTTGGTTTGTTTAACCCGATATTTAGCTTACCTACATTTTCGACTACGGAGTCAGGAATTTCAGAATTGTCTATGGACAAGCAAGCACGTCTACAAAACACTATTCAGCTTCTACCATCATTTTCAAAAATGGGTCTGGGTCGAACACATTTGATGGAACACGTTATTGATGTGGGGACTGCAGCTCCCATCAAGCAACGACACTATCCAATATCGCCCGCTATTGAGAAACTGATGGGAGAAGAATTGGATAGAATGTTATCTCTGGGTATCATAGAGGTTTCTAACAGTCCTTGGTCAAGCCCGGTGGTTTTAATTCGTAAACCTGGGAAAAATCGTCTTTGTTTGGATAGCCGAAAGGTCAATACCGTCACTAAAAAGGATGCTTACCCCCTCCCTCAGATAGATGGAATTTTGAGTCGTCTGCCACAAAGTAATTTCATTTCCAGTTTGGATCTGAAAGACGCTTTTTGGCAGATACCTCTAGAAAAACACTCCCGAGAGAAAACTGCTTTTACGGTCCCAGGGCGGCCATTGTATCAGTTCGTAAGAATGCCTTTCGGACTGTGCAATGCGCCGCAAACTATGACAAAACTTATGGACCAAGTAATCCCTCCACATCTCAAGTCGTGCGTCTTCGTATACTTGGATGATCTTTTACTGGTTACAGATACCTTTGAGGCTCATCTGAAATTATTGGAAGATATGTCCCAGTGTCTTAGACGTGCGAACTTGACGATTAATGTGGAAAAAAGTAAGTTTCTCTTGCCGGATGTCAAATATTTAGGTTACGTCGTGGGAGGTGGTAAGCTCAAAATCGATCCTGATAAAACTCAGGCTATATCAGAATTTCCTACACCTCGAACACTCAAACAGATTCGACGCTTCTTGGGTATGGCGGGTTATTATCGCCGTTTTATATCTGATTTCTCTGCTATGTCCTCTCCAATATCAGATTTGTTGAAGAAAAATTCTAATAAATTCGTATGGACACCCGAAGCTGAAATAGCATTTGTAAACCTCAAAAATGCTCTCATCTCAGCACCAGTCCTCATAAACCCCGACTATACTAAACCCTTTACTCTCCAGTGCGACGCTAGCAACGACGGTATAGGTTGTGTATTAATGCAGTGTGACATGGACGGTATGGAACATCCCATAGCGTACATGTCCAAAAAGCTAAATTCTGCGCAGCGCAATTACTCCACTAGTGAGAAAGAGTGTCTAGCCGCCGTACTGGGAGTAAAGAAGTTTAGAGCGTATGTCGAGGGTCAGGCCTTTAAGATCATAACTGACCATGCTTCATTAAAATGGTTAATGCAACAAAAAGACCTTTCTGGTCGATTGGCTCGTTGGAGCTTGAAATTGCAGGGTTATGTCTTTGATATTGAGTACCGAAAAGGAAATTTAAACATAATTCCAGACACTCTATCAAGACGTGACTCTGTTGACGTCATTTCTGAATTATGTCCAGTGCCTGAATTAGATCTTAATTCCCCTTTCTTCAACACTTCTCGATATTTGGAGTTGGTAAATCTGGTTACCGAAGCAGACGGTACATTGCCTGATCTGAAAGTAATTTCTGGTCGGGTTTATAAACGATTGGCTTGTCTGGATCTTGACATTCCTACAGAGGGTGAGGTTTGGAAATTGTGGTTACCTGAGGAATACACTGACGAGTGTATTGCAAGGGCCCACAATCCTCCTACCTCATCTCATGGAGGTCTAGCAAAAACCTTGTTTAATATTCGTAAATTTTACTATTGGCCTCGTATGTATACCCAGGTTAAATCGTACATAGGAAGTTGGAAGACCTGCAAAGAAATTAAAGCAACTAATGTTCCACTTCGTGCTCCCATGGTGTTTCAGATGAAAACAGAACGAATCGGTCAGCGATTATATATCGATATTCTTGGCCTTTATCCTCGTTCAAAGGCCGGGAATATCGCTATTCTTGTAGTATTAGATCATGTTACGAAATATCCCTTTTTGTTTCCTTTACGGAAACTAACCGCTGAACCAATTTGTCATCTATTGGCTACCAATGTCTTTCACGTATTTGGTTGTCCCGAAGTTATTGTATCCGATAATGGGACGCAGTTTAAGTCTAAACTATTTGAAGATTTCTTGGCGAAGCACGGAGTGAAACATACATTACTAGCGTTATATTCACCTCAAGCTAACGCTTCTGAACGGGTGAATAGAAGTGTTTTATCTGGTATTAGAGCCTATTTAAAGGAGGAGCATTCTAAATGGGATCTGCACTTGAGCGAGATCGCTTGTGCACTACGTTGTTCCCTGCATCAAACACTTAAATGTTCCCCTTATTACGCAATGTTTGGAATACCTATGGTGACTCATGGTTCGTCATATGAACTGCTGAGACGATTGAATAGTCTTCATGATCCAGGTGAAACGATTCTGCGACCTGATTATCTTAATAAGGTTCGAATTCGAATTCTTGATTTAACTGCCGAAGCATTTATCAAAAGTGCTGAAAGATACAATTTACGAGCTCGAGTAACTTTGTTTAAACCAGGTGATACGGTGTTCCGAAGGAACTTTATTTTGAGTGACGCCGGTAAGAAATGAACTGCTAAACTTGCACAGAAGTTTATTGAGACCAGAGTAATAAGGTTGGTAGGTGGTTCCGCCTACGAACTGGAGGACCTGGTTTCTAAACGTAGAGGTGTTTATCACTCCAAGGACATTCGTGCCTAACATCGGTAATAATTTTTTTTTGTCAGTATGATAGTAACTTTCGCTTGTGTTTCACCGACATTGTAAGTCAAGATTATCGACGACCATAAAGTATGAGGGTAGTTTCGGCTTGAATTCACAGTTCAGTAAGTGTGTATCAACTTTGGTGTTCGGGTCATGTTTCAAAATTTTTTTTGTGTAGACTGTTTGCCAGCGAAAATACCGAGATCGAATGTATTGAATTTGGTTCAATTGGTTGCTTTGAAACTATGTGAACAGTTTTTTTTTCTCAGCCTTCAGAGTCACTGGGATGGAAGCGTACAACAGTGTGGCCCGGCTGGCTCAGTCGGAGAAGTATGAGACTCGTGTTAGTTCAGGTGTGGGTTGCGAGCCTGCATAACGTAAAAACGGAATTGTGTCGGATGTTTCATTAAAGGAGTCGGTCGAATGGTGTTTTTCTATTCGATCTGTAGCAGATTGAATAAATTTTTTTTGTGACTTTAGAGTCTCGGGAACCCCCAGATCTGCCCGAAATTGGGTCTGGAAGATTTTAGTTATCCATCGCTTGCAATAGAGTAGAATACCGTTTTTATCGATACCCCTCCAAAAAGTTTTTTTGTATAATCCTAGATACTCTGTTACTTTGTTTCTGCTAAGACTGGGTTTGTAATACCGATCGATTTGATTGCTAATCTGTAGAACATTGAAGTGCCTCACCATACTAATGTGGATGTACAAGGTCTGTTTGCGACCAGTCTAGTCCTTTTTCAACTTCTTTTTGGTCGTGAATGCTCTTCCAAAAAGCACTTGTTCTGTAATGGATAGTCTGGGCTAATGTCTGAACCCAGTGTATTATAGTCTCAGAATTATTGATTTTCATATTTTTTATTATTCACATGTACCGCGCGTAATAGTTTCCCATCCATTCACCTTCAATAGCCATAATTTTATAGTCCCCGTAGCTCATCGTTTTCTTATTTTTTCTTAAAATTTAACTAAATTTGCATTAGCTGGACGGACATGTTTGAAGAGAGTTGAACCCCTTGCACTAATTGATTTTAAATTGTAATTAATTAAAAGTGGTCATTACCTATAGTAAACTTTCATCTTGATCGAAAATTGTATGAATGTAAAAATTTTTCCTTAAATTTTTTTCTCTATAAACATTGCTATTTAATTTTGCAATTCACTAAAATTAACTCATACTATATTTCCATTCACGTTGGTTCACTCTATTACTTCAATGTGAATGATCTAAACATCAAACGTAACTTACACAACGAAGTTTTCAAAACCTTACAACGGCTGTGCGTTTATTTTTACAGTCATTAACATGCAAAGAAGTATTATCTTGCTTTGTTATACGTTCAATCTTTTTTCTCTTTGCATGAGAAGAAGAAAATTTACTTCAAACAATCTTTCCGATTTAAAACCGAACTTCACTGTACTGATATAGTAGATTGTAGTTTAATAAATGTCTAAACATCATACCATTGATCGAACTTGCATTCAATGATAAATGTTATGGATGTGTCGGAAATATTTTGTGTCACAACCTTATTTTCGTACAATGGTATCCAATATCAAACCGTTTGGTTTAACTATAAAAATTTCCTAACACTTGATTTGAATTAATGGATTTACATCTGAAACCATATTCGAGGTTTTTCGATTTTCAAAAAGGAATTTATTTTGGTATATATTGGATCTACTGTAATTTTTTTGCTCTTAGTCTATTACCTTTTCATTTTTGTGTGTGACACTCGCCTTCTGTCAACTCAATCAGATTGTTGTGCTGAAAAAAAAGATTTTGTTTCTGGTTCGCAAAGAAGATAGGATTATTGGATTTGATTGAAAACAACTAAAAGTGAGATAAATTCCGACGTCTGGATGGATAAGATGGCAGCAAGGATTAGATAACATTGGCGGACCGAAGATTATTGGATGTGAGTAGCACAAATTTGGTTAATTTAATAGGAAAATAATTAGGGCGGTTAATCCGTGCATGGTCTTAGACTAAGTAGATAAATTTACAGATACCAATGAATCAATAAGAATCAGGAACGTGATATCGAATTGATACGTGTAATATACATAAAATAAGATAAATTTACTATTTAATTTCGCTAATGGCGTTCGAGAAATATCTAACCAAAGAGGACGACCTTCAGTAAATGATAACTAGTTGACCTTGAGATGAGATATATTTTAACCAAAATATGAGGTCAAATGAGAATGAGAGCTATTAAACTAAAAACAGTCGGTCATGCAAATTTTTTTTTGTGATTCGGGGAAAACTAACTATGAAGTGTTGTGCCCACAAGATTTTTGGTGAATTGAATGTCAATGCGTACACGGTAAACCTAAAAGATTATTAGTGTTTAGGGATATAAACTGTGATTTTGAGTGATAAATGTCAAACATAGCTATATACGCTTATTGAGTTTTTTTTGTTGTTGTGCAATTGTATCCGAGTTAGGATAATTTAAATAGTTTTCCTGCTGCATGATTCGAAGAATTCCTTTTGTGCTACCACGAGTTATAATCCAAAATTTAAAGATTAGATCAATCGTATATTAAATTAAAAATATATGTATAATCCAAAATTTAAAGATTAGATCAATCGTATATTAAATCAAAAATATATATAGTCAAAAATTTAAAGATTAGATCAATCGTATATTACATTAAAAATAAGTCAATTAAATTAAAAATATATATAGTCAAAATTTTAAAGATTAGATCAATCGCATATCACATTAAAAATAAGTTAATTAATTAAAAATCTATATAGTCAAAATTTAAAGATTAGATCAATCGTATATTAGATTAAAAATAAGTTAATTACTTAACCATATATATATAGTCAAAATTTAAAGATTAGAACTATCGTATATTAAATTAAAAATAAGTTAATTAATAAAAATATATATAGTCAAAATTTAAAGATTAGAACAATCGTATATCCACTTAAAAATAAAGTGTAATTAAAATCTAATTATGAGATTCCAGTGTTGTGGTTATGGCTTTATTTAGAAATTAATATCCAAGTGCCAAGATTAGTACACTCTTATTTCTAATTCCAAGAATGTGAAGATAGAGTTCAAAAAAGAGGTGAATTAATATACCAAACCACCAAATAACGTAGAAATTTAAAACCGGAACTATTGAAAGGAAAACTAGATTTTTTTTTATTACCTAGCATAACCAGATAAGCAGTATAACCGTATATTAAGAATCGAAATTGGTCTGTGTATTTGGCGGTAAACCAAAACAGTTATATGATTCAAACAAAAAAAAAAAAACGAAATTTGTTTTCTGTACAAAACAAAAACCCAAATTCTATCCAGGGTGAGATACATGTTACTTATCTTGGTCAAAAATTAGAGTTAATTTTTCTTAGATAAGAACTCCTTATGTGTGAATACAAATTTAAACTGTTGTGTCAATAGAAAAAACAAAAAAAAAATCAAAAAAAAACTAAAACAATTTTATAAGGAGAAGAACCGATTGTTGTTGGAATAATTTCATTTGTCGTCGTGGGTGCTATATGTCGATTAATCGGTATCATACTCAACAATGATATCGATGTAGATTGGGAAGCATATTTAATTGCATGATAGCTTCCACTTATTCATCCGTGGTTACAGATTTGTTCGTCGAGGATTGATACGGCTTGTGGCATTGATGTCCAACGTATCCAACAATATTTGCAAATTGGTCAACGTTGCATGCGTAAACGGTCGTCTGATACTGCACATATAGTCAACCGCATTTACAACTGGCGCCAACGTATCTTTATACAAATTATTATATTGTATTCTCTCCGTGTTCATCTATATTGGAACTTCCTTCAACATTTACCCATTGTGGCTTCAGCGTATTCAACTGTGTTACAAGTTTAATCAACAAAATTTTCAACGCATCCATTAATTTTATACAACGCCTATTAGTATCTCTTATCTATTCAATTTGTTCCACTATATACCTCATTTGGATTCAACAATATTTTACATCAATTACATCATTTTTGATTCAACAAAATTTTACAAAACTTATATAACGTCTCTACCTTTCATTTTTGATTCAACGATATTTTGCATCAATTACAACATTTTTTGATTCAACAAAATTTTACATCAATTACAACATTTTTGATGCAACAAAATTATACAAGTTGATGTAACGTTCCTACTTACTATTTTTTTTTGATCCAACAAAGTTTTACAAATTTATATAACGTTTCTACTTACCATTTTTGATTCAACAATATTTTACATCAATTACATCATTTTTGATTCAACCATATTTTACATCAATTACATCATTTTTGATTCAACAATATTTTACATCAATTACATCATTTTTGATTCAACCATATTTTACATCAATTACATCATTTTTGATTCAACCATATTTTACATCAATTACATCATTTTTGATTCAACCATATTTTACATCAATTACATCATTTTTGATTCAACCATATTTTACATCAATTACATCATTTTTAATTCAACCATATTTTACATCAATTATATCATTTTTGATTCAACCATATTTTACATCAATTACATCATTTTTAATTCAACAATATTTTACATCAATTACATCATTTTTGATTCAACCATATTTTACATCAATTACATCATTTTTGATTCAACCATATTTTACATCAATTACATCATTTTTGATTCAACCATATTTTACATCAATTACATCATTTTTGATTCAACCATATTTTACATCAATTACATCATTTTTGATTCAACAATATTTTACGAATTTACATAACGTTTCTACTTAACATTTCGTACCACGTTTGTACGTGCAACTTCATTCAACATTTTTATCATACAAAATATTTTCGAGAGATTCCTAGCGTGATCCACGTGCGGATGGAGGGCTGATGGAAGCAGAATAGTAGGACGGGGTTTAATCATGGGGTGAGTAAATTTATTTTATTACTTAGGTCATAATGATAAAGGGGTGTGAATGTGTGTGTGTGTGTGTGTGTGTGTGTGGGTGTGTGTGTGTGTGTGTGGGTGTGTGTGTGTGTGTCAGAGTCTCCGTTTTTCCACTTGTATTTTTTTCCATTTCTGCAAATTTTCGTGAATAGCGTACATTTCTGTATTTGTGCTGAAGTAGCAGGGTTACTTTATCGTTCCCATGGGCTGAAGCTAGCTTGGGGCAAGAAAATCAATCTCGCTAGGTACGCTTCCTGCTATGTCCTTCTCATTGGTTCGCCAGTGAGAAAGCGCTTCATTACATAATTGGACAAAATCTGGGATTAATTTCCATTTAGTCAATTATATGATGCATATGATTCCGAATCTTGGACATCTGTCCAATATGACGAATATAAAAGGATGGATTGTACACATTGTACAAAACCTGGGCATCATTGGATTTTTGTCCGTTGTCTGGAGTAAAACGTACCTCTAATAATTTCGAATTGTAATTAGATTTTTTCTGCGATATTCGTCTTACTGATTGTAAATGGTAACATTTTGAACATTTTACATAGAAGATTTTATAAGATATATTTCATTTACGTTCTTGACTATTTTATAAGAAGAGTATGTTAGTAGAAAAAACGAAATTTCTAAACGAATTTTAGGTTTTTGGGCATATTATCATTATTGAGGATGAAGACTGACTTAATTTTTTCAATTCGTTTTAATTGTAAGTTAAAATTACATAATGCCAGTTTTCACGAACTTTACATTTATGTATTTTAATTTTATTGAAAAACGGTTTCGCAATTTTTAGAATAACCCAATTTTAAAAAGCGGAAAACTTTGGAAACGAGATTCATAAAACGATAGGAGACGCAGTATTGCTATTAATAGATAATGAAAAACAGAAGTGGAAACATCTTTTATCCAGATTATTGCATATAACTTTGTTTTTATCTAAAGAACACCTAGCATTTCGTGGATATGATGAAGGAAAAAGCCTTTAAATAAAGGCAATTTCTTAGAACTAAACAAACTACTGTCAAAGTATGATATAGTATTAAAAGAACGAAAAGTATAAAATATTAAAAAAAATATAAATATTTTGGAATTATGTTTGATAGCACACCTGACATTTCACATATTGATCAAATGTCAGAAGTGATTCGTTATGTGAAAATTGATGATAGAAAAGTGGAAATCAAAGAAGTATTCCTTGGACTTTTACCTTTACATGGAAAAAAGCCGCTGCTTTAACCGATGAAATTCTTAAAAATCTTGAAAATGACGGTTTAGATGTTATGAATTGTCGTTCCCAAGGTTATGATAATGCAGCTGTTATGAGTGGTATACATAAAGGAGTGCAGGCTATTATTAAAGCAAAAAGCAACAAAGCAATATTTGTTGGTGTATAGATCATTCAATTAATTTCTGTGACCAACACTCATTTGCACAAAATGTAGCATGTTCGTCTTTGTATTGAAACCTAGTCATATTGTAGAAGAGGCAATAGATTTTGCTGTGAAAAAATCGGAGTACTACGCGCTTCAATGTTGAACTCCGAACAAGATTAAAGTCAGTCCAAGATGTAGCTTCATTGTTCGAGGTTGTGCTGACAAACACTGGGCTTTTGGCGAACAGTGAAGAGTTGGAGTAAAAACATAAGAACAAACACTAAACATAAATTGAGTTCCACTTTGTCTTCTATTGAAATTGTAATTAAGATTATATAATATAAACTTATTCATACATTTAAAAAATTTAAAAAATAAAATAATCCGTCAAAGTTTAGTTGTTTTGACTTGAGTTTTACGTTCATACGTAAAGTTTTTAATTTTATTGATTTGTAAATTTTTTTATTTTTGATCTACGGGAGAGACAAGCCCAGCGTACTCCAGTACAAGATAACAAATTATTAGTTCAAGATAACAAATCTTCCTCGACCGAATTTTTCGAGCAGAAACTCTACTTGAGACATTAAAAGCCATTTAATGTGTGAAAAATAATTTAACAAATTTTTGTGGAATATTTCATGATTCAACAACAATAGTAACCTCCTAAAAAAATTTACGCAAAAAAGATATATTCCGAAGAATGAAATAATACTACACATAATTTTTTTTATTTATTATATTTGTACGTTGCACTTTTCTTGTATTTAAAAAAATATATTACAATATTGGGGATTTTTTGAGATCAATTTAACTCAAGTAAGTAAAGAAGTAATTAAAATGTTTTCAATTCAAAGGTATGGTTGGAAGTTTCTCAGAAAAAAACTCCACTTCGCATTTTTCGTGTTTCGGATGAATTCGAACCTTCCTCCTCAGTGCCTGGTTCGAATCCTTAGGCCGACACGCTATCGATTACGCCGTTGAGGTGATGATAATTTCGAAGTTGAAACTTCTGCATCACTTATTTAATTTACTTAAGTTGAATTTTAAGTTGACTCCATATTATGGAAATGCTTTACATATAGCAATATAATTTTTTCGTTCTATGAAAATTTTTGTTGCTTTATATTGATTCCTCCTCCCCCCCACGTTTATTGGCTTTTTATTAATTTTGACAGCTTTCATTTTTGGGGTGACACCACAATATCTGCCCCGGGTGCCACCCATGCTAGCTACGCCACTGTATGAACAATGGATTAAAATAAACAATTCGATTTCATTAGTAGAGAATTAAAATTTAAATAAATGGTTATATGACCCTACTTTATGCATTAATACACTGAAAAAAACATGTCCTATTTCCAATCGAAATGCAATTGTCTCAACCTCACCGTGCGGTCACATATGGCGAATCAAAATACGAAATTGCTTCAACAACTCTACAATTATAAATCGATGAAGTTGAGACAATCACACGAAATATTTATGTGAAAATAAAATATAGTTCAATTAATCTCAAATACTTAAACTTTAAAATGAAAAATTCATGATATAAGGCCAAAGAAATTTTTTTTCAGGGAAATAGTTATTATCTTTATTCAACTACTGTTATATTGTATATAACACTTTATGTTTTAAATAAACTTCATTCTGTTGTTAGGAAAATGTTATCGTGTAGTTGTCCCAATCACAGTGAAATTGTTTGCTAATAATTTTTCTTTCCATGAATAATCAACTGCCATCTTCGAGATGAGGTTGTCATGAACTTCAATTTTTTTTCAGTTTAGTTATTTACATATCGAGGACTGGAAGTAGAACAGTACGCCTGCGGTTCATATTGAAGCCCGACGCGAAGCGAGGGCTTTTATTGAACCAAGGGCGTAATCTTCCTTTCAGCCTGAGTGTATGTACAACGTTTTACGCACAACTGCACAACTTAATTGTATAGTAGAAATCAATTTTTGAATTTTTTAAACTCACTGAACATTTTAAAAAATTATACTAAACACGCCATGATTTTCTATATAAACTTGATACAATAATTTATCTACGCACAAACGAATCGTAAAACACATTTTACATCCTAGTTATCGTGGCTTAAAGTTGAACTTTACATCCGTAAAATAAAATCCCGTTGCTATATGAAATATTAATATATTTTTTCTACACCCGTACTATAAAAATACACTTATATGACCAAAATCCGTTTTATAATAATATTCATTTCGATACAGATTTTATTACGATAGCGATTTTTAATCAATAGAAAGAAACCCATCGTTTTTCAATCAAACATGCTATGCAATGCATTTGACGTTTGTTGAAATTTTCGTATGGGAAAAAAAATTGAACTTTGAAATTTGAAAATTGAAATTACTTCGGTCTGAAAGACCTAAGTATTACATTCATGAGCCAAAAGTGAAATTCTTACCCCCACTTTTTTTGGCATTTCTCGACGTTTTAAGACCTACTGATTCTAAAAAAGCAAAAAAAAAAAAAATGTATGTCTGTCTGTCGGCCGGCTGGCCGTCACAACCGACGAAATCTAGAAAACCGATGGACGGATTTGAAAAATTTTTTTTTCTAAAAATAGGTTTACTTAATAGGAAGAGCCCAAAGGACGATGTGTTCGATAACTGTACCGGAAGTGTGTCAAAAAAATCGAAAAGGTGTCAAAACAAGGAAATTTGCATATTTTTTGCTTAAAAAACGTTCATTTTAAGTGATTACGAGTAGGAACATTGAATTTGGAGAAATCTTGATGGTCGGGATTGGTATGTGAGACCAAAATCTAGATTATTGCATTATAAGTTTGTCAAAAAAATGTTGTCAAGTGTGTCAAAAGAAAGATTTTTATTTATTTTTTACCTAATTTTTTGGAAAAAAAATCAAATTAATTGTTTGTTTGAAATGAAGTTTTATTATTATTATTGAGAATTATGGCATTATAAGTTTGTCAAAAAAATGTTGTCAAGTGTGTCAAAAGAAAGATTTTTATTTATTTTTTTACCCAATTTTTTGGAAAAAAAGAAAATTGTTGGTTTGAAATGAAATTTTATTATTATTATTGAGAATTATCGCATTATAAGTTTGTCAGAAAAATGTTGTCAAGTGTGTCAAAAGATTTTTAATTAGTTTTTTACCCAATTTTTTGGAACAAAATAAAATTGTTTCTTTGAAATGAAATTTTATTATTATTATTGAGAATTATGGCATTATAAGTTTGTCAAAAAATGTTGTCAAGTGTGTCAAAAGAAAGGTTTTTATTTATTTTTTACCCAATTTTTTACAAAAAAATAAAATTAATGATTTGTGACATGATATTTTATTATTATTATAGAGAATTATGGCATTATAAGTTTGTCAAAAAATAATGTCAAGTGTGTCAAAAAATGATTTCATTTATTTTTTTAGCCAATTTTTTGGAAGAAAATGTAGCTGTTTTTATGACGTAAATGTAATTTAAAATGAAATTGGACATGGTAATTTTGGAATTTGTTATAGTTTTGGAAATATTTTGGAATTTTGAAAAAGTTTGTATTTTTGATTTTGTAATAATTTTTACAATATTTTTAGAATTTCGGCAAAAGTTTTAATTTTTGATTTTGTAAGAATTTTTGGAATGTTTTTAGAATTTCGGAAAATTTTTAATTTTTGATATTATTATAATTTTTGGAATTTTGAAAAAATTTTCAATTTTTGATTTTGTAATAATTTTTGCAATATATTTAGAATATTGGAAAAAGTTTGAATTTTTAAGAATTTTTGAAATATTATTGGAATTTAGAAAAAATTTAAATATTTGATATTATTCTAATTTTTGGAATATTTTTGGAATTTTGAAAAAGTTTGGTTTTATTTAATTTAACAATATTTTTGGAATTTTGATTATAATTTTCCGGCAACGTATTGATGTTTCGTGTTAGTTTTGTAATAAATTTTTAAACAGAGATAAAAAATACTAGTACTTTAACAAAGAGTTATGTTTGATATACATCGCTGCCCAAAACTAAAAACCATGTCCTCATAAAAGTTTTTTGCCGAAAACTATATCAAAATCCTTAACCGAAGTCTTGATATCTCAGAGCTGTGAGATTTCAGCCCCTCCATATTTTTCGGTTGTAATACCACGAGTCATTGAAATTTTTTCGAAAATTTTTTGATTTTACGAATTAAATTATTTAGCAACACTGCGAATCAAAGCGCACAATAAACCACGAGTCCGAAGGACGAGTGGTTTGATTGAGCAGTGTTGCTTAAAAATAATTTAATGAGTAAAATTGAAAAATTTTAGACAAAAATTTCAATGAAAAGTGGTATTTAATGAGATAATTTTTTTTAAATTATAATTTTGTTTAAAAGAAAATTATTAGTTTCGAAATAAAGTTATTTTTACAAATTATTCAACAATACACAATTATGTAAAAATGCAGTTTGCAAATAATAAAAATGTCCGTTTTCATTCATAAATGATTGCATGTTTATGTTTATTTGTCAAAAGTAAATCACAAATTTATAGCATTTATGCGCCTGTGGCGAACGAACGCACATGCCGTTTTACAGGTGTGAACTCGCCTTTATATTTATTTAACCAAAAAATAAATTTGTTCTAGAATGCTGTTTTGTTCTATGCTTTGTTTTTTCCGTTTTTGATTTTTCAGTCGTCGCATGGTTTTTCCTGTAAGTAGACGTGCTGTTGCACGCACCATTTTGTAAATAGAAAATATAATTTTTGTAAATATTTAAATTAGTTTTTAAGTGCAAAGAAATAAATTTGAATTGATTGTAATTTAAGTAAAGAAATGCCATTCTTAAATTTTGAAATACAGTTTTAAGTGTAATGAACTAAAATTAATGATATCATAATTTTGCAAATAAATAAAGAAACGTTATTCACTCTGGCTATATTTAATGATAAAAATAAAAGTTTAATTCCTCTGTGAACATCAATTGTGTTATGATTGTGATTCGCGTATCAACAAAGATGGGCTGGATAAACTATATATTAAAGTCTACGTAAGGACTGTTCGACGTATCTCAGTTCCTGTGTTAAAGTTTATTGGATTTTAAATCGAAGAACTCTTCGGATTTGATAGTGTGGAATTTATGTATTTTAATGGTGACCTATGCAGCTCCTCAAATCTTATCAAATCAAATAGTATTTGGATTTATGTGGCAGTTTCGATAATATATCTTAGACAAACTATCTCTACAGCAGCCTTTACAGGAACATACAGTAAAACATCCACACGCCTACTAAGATGAAATTATATTTGATTTTGTTAGAAGAAAAAATGACAACAAAGAATTTTCATAACGACAAAGCAAAATTATCGACGACAAGAAGAATTGCGAACAGTTGAAACAAAGCCACTGTTTAAATATCATAGTTTTTACGAATGAAAAATAAAATTTCTGACAGCAAAAAAAATTATCGGTTGCAATACCACGAGTCATTGAAATTTTTTCGAAAATTTTTTGATTTTACGAATTGAATTATTTAGCAACACTGCGAATCAAAGCGCACAATAAACCACGAGTCCGAAGGACGAGTGGTTTAAGTAGTGGTTTGATTGAGCAGTGTTGCTTAAAAATAATTTAATGAGTAAAATTGAAAAATTTTAGACAAAAATTTCAATGAAGAGTGGTATTTAATGAGATAATTTTTTTTTAAATTATAATTTTGTTTAAAAGATAATAATTATTAGTTTCTAAACAAAGTTTTTTCTACAAATTATTCAGCTTATAAAAAATTATGTAAAATTGCAAATAATAAAAATATCCGTTTTCATTCATAAAAGATTGCATGTTTATGTTTATTTGTCAAAAATAAATTACAAATTTATAGCATTTATGCACCTACTAAGATAAAATATCCGATATAATATTGTTAGAAGAAAAAATGACAACAAAGAATTTTCATAACGACAAAGCAAAATTATCGACGACAAGAAGAATTGCCGACAGTAAAAACAAAGCCTACTGTTTAAATATTATAGTTTGTATGAATGAAAAATAAAATTTCTGACAGCTAAAAAAATTATCGTTGTAATTTTCGTTCTTCGTTATTTACCGGGTGTAGAAAAGCAGCGTATGCCACTTTCATGTAATGGTTATTAATACACTCGCATATACCATACGAAACTCTCCTACGGCTCATTTCGTATCCCGGTTAATGCTCGTGTATTAATAACCATCATTAAATGATTGTAGCATAATATACTATTTCTACTTTACCACCCGTAAAATAATCACCCGTAAAATATTCATAAAATTAGAACAAACAAATAAATTATTGTATCAAGTTTATAGAAAAAATCATGGCATGTTTAGCATAATTTTCAAAATATATAGCGAGTTTAAAAAATTCAAAAATTGATTTATACTACAATAAAGTTGTGCAGTTGTGCGTAAAACGTTGTACATACACTCAGGCTGAAAAGAAGACTACGCCCTTGGTTCAATAAAAGCCCTCGCTTCGCGTCGGGCTTCAATATGAACCGCTGGAGTAATCTTCTACTTTCAGCCCTCGATATGTAAATAATTATTACGCACAAACGTATTGTAAAATACATTTTTGTACGAGTAAACCGTAAAATTCACTTTTGCGATTCAAAAATTGTACATAAAGCAGGCCTTTTTTTCCTATTGAAATAACAATGCTAAAAATGATATAACAATGCATAAAATTGAAATAACAATGCCTAAAGTTATTATATTACTATTATTTCGAAAAACTACTTTGATAAAATACTTTTCGAAAAAATATTTTACTATTTTGTGTAAATATATGTATTTTTATTTGTGCAAATAATAATCAATCTTACTCGTACAAAAAACCTTGTATGCAATTCAGGCATAAAGTTTTTTTTTTGCTTTCGAGTGATTGTTTCTCTCGGCTAACGCCTCAAGCAACAAATTGAGAGTGTCAAGCGGAAAAGACATACTTTATGCCCTTAATACATAAATAGCTATTTACATCCTAGTTATCGTGGCTGAAAGTTGAACTTTACGCCCGTAAAATAAAATCCTGTTGCTATGTAAAACATTAGTGTAATTTTCTACTTTGCCGCCCGTAAAATAATCGCCCGGAAAATAATTATAAAATTAGAATAAACAAATAAATTATTGTATGCAATTTATAGAGAAAATCATGGCATGTTTAATAATTTTCAAAATGTCTAGCGAGTTTAAAAAAATCGAAAATTAATTTATTCTACAATTAAGTTGTGCAGTTGTGCGTAAAACGTTGTACATACACTCATGCTGAAAGGAAGATTAATCACTTGGTTCAATGAAAGCCCCCCGCTTCGCGTCGGGCTTCAATATGAACCGCATTCGTAATCTTCTACTTTCAGCCCTCGATCGATATGTAAATAACTATTGTTTGTTCTAATATATGATTATTTTCCGGGTGATTATTTTACTGGTGGCAAAGTAGAAAAATACTCTAAAGTTTTATATAGCAACGGGCCTTTATTTTACGGGCGTTAAGTTCAACTTTCAGTCACGATAACTAGGATGTGAAATGTGTTTTACGATTCGTTTGTGCGTAAAATACATTATCATAAGAAAACGTCAATCACTATTTTTAACTACATGCTAATAATTTTTGAACAAATATTCTGATGTGATGTAAATTTGTAATGGGCAAGATTTTAAATGGGTGTGCTTCCATTTGCCGTCCTATAGTAATATGCCATAGATCTAAATTATTTTCAACTCCCTTTTCAACCCGTTTGTGTAATTTCAACACAACTAGTTAAAACATTCCAATGTACATCCAACACCCTTCCGGTATTAAATTATTTTTTTTTAATTTTCTATATTTTTTCACCCAATTATGAAAACATTATGGTGGGCGAGATGGAGAAGCGGCTTAGACAACAACATCACTCACAAGGAAGTTAAGCAACACTGGGAAGGTCTACAACCTAAACGGGTGACCGCATGGGAACTTCATCAGAAAAAATATGGAAATATGATTGAATCACATTGAAGCAAGAATATCTCGCCCACAGTATGCCAGTATACCTTATCTAGCAGCCCTGGAAACTGGCCAGGATTCGATGGCCCAATCACCCGTTAATCCGAAAGGGAATCCGAAATTCAAATGATTAAAGAAACGTACACTAGAAAGAAAAACAAACCAAAAAACTTGGAAAAATCAAATATCGACCCTTGGCTACCGTACCCGGACACGAGTAGCAAACTGGAATGTAAGAACTCTGATAGAAACATCGAGGTTAGCACAAGTCGAGAAAGTAATGGAAGAATATAACATCGATATATTAGGACTCAGTGAAGTAAGATGGAAAAACAGCAGAGAGCAAACAACAAGTAAAGGAAACCACATGATGTTCTCTGGTAAATCCAACACACATGAACAAGGCGTAGATTAACAACACCTAACACAAAGAAAGCACTTCTAGAATGGAAACCAATCAGTAGCAGAATAATAACAGCAAGATTCCAATCGAAAATTAGAAATACAACGATCATACAGTGCTATGCACCTACCGAAGAAGCTGATGATGCAACAAAAGATGAATTCTACGAACAACTCCAAGCAACACTGACTAGTGCACACCGAAATGACATCAAAATAATACAAGGTATTTTTAATGCCAAAATTGGAACCGACAACACCGGAATGGAATCAGTCATGGGCAAACATGCACTAGAATCAACACGTAACAATAACGGAGACAGGCTCATAGATTGCTGTGTCACAAATCAACTATTCTTAGGAGGCAGCAAGTTCCCACACAAGAACATACCCAAATACACTTGGACATCACCAAATGGAAGAACCAAGAATCAAATTGATCACGTACTGGTGAATAAGAAGTTTCTATCCTCACTACAAGACGTCAGAACAAAGCGAGGAGCTGACATACACAGCGACCATCAACTGGAAATTGTAACATTTAAAATTAAACCAGCCGCTGTAAAACACAACAAGTCATGTCAGAGGAAATTTAACATCAATAGATTGAGCGACAAAAATACAAATAACATCTTCAAAAAATCGCTCCAGCTCAATCTACCAAACAACAAAACCACCAGTATTGATGAAAAATGGGAACAAGTTAAAGAAGCTTACGTCAAAACTGCTACAGATGTGCTTGGATACCAAGACAAATGGCGGAAACCATGGATTAGCGATGATACCTGGAAGAAAATTGAAGAGGGTCGTCAGCTCAAGCTGCAATTGTGTCACCAGAACACAACCGAGATCCGCAGCGAATATGAAAGTACAGCAAAACAAGTTAAAAGGAATGATCGCAGAAGATATACAGAAAGTATTCTCAAGACTGCAGAAACAGCAGCAGCTAATAGAAATATGCGCACACTACACAAATACGTGAGAAAGGTCACTAACAAATATACAAACACATCACCAATAAAGAATGAATCTGGTTAAACCCTCACAACACATGAAAACAGCTAAATAGATGGAAAGAATACTTCGAAGACAACTGCCAGAAACATGAAGATAATTTGCAGTCTCTGGATGACAACTATAACGAAACTATCAGCACCTATCCACCAATGGAACGGGAAGTTAGAGATGCCGTACAGAAACTCAAGAATAACAAATCCGCTGGTACCGATAATATATCAAACACAACAGCAGAAGCTCTAAAACCACTATTAGCTGATGTATGGAACAAAGGTAAAATACAAACCAAATGGAAAGAGGGTTTAGCCATAACAATTCCAAAGAAAGGTGATCTAAGAGAATGCAAAAATTGGAGAGGTATATCTCTGCTCAACACAACAATGAAAATACTAGCGATGATAATTCTCGAAAGAATATCTCCATCAATTAACATGAAACTAAGAAATGATCAAGCCAGCTTTAGACCAGAAAGAAGCTGTAGCGATCATATCAACACGATCCGTATCATCATAGAGCAATCAAACGAATGGAATTCACCATTGTATCTCCTCTTCATGGAATTCGAACGCGCTTTCAACTCAATCAATAGAAGCGCAATATGGAAGATACTTTGTGAAATGGGCGTCCCAAAGAAAATAGTTGATCTAATCAAAGAAATGTATCGGGATTACAATACAAAGGACAGCAAAGTGATAAATACTACAACCACCGAGGAGTGAGACAAGGCTGTGTACTATCCTCGCTACTATTCCTAATAGTACTAGATAGTATCATGAGAAAGCTCGATGATGCAAGTCCAAATGGAATCCAATGGAACACAACAAGACGGCTCAATGATCTAAACTACGCAGATGACATCTGTCTACTCACACACACACATACGGACATGCAGCAGAAAATACAGAAGCTATCAACCCTTGCACATGAAGTCGGTCTTAACATTAATATCAGAAAAACAAAGACTATAAGACTGAATACCAAAACGATAACACCAATTACCATCAACAATACACAAGTGGATGAAGTTGACTAATTTGTGTACCTTTGTTGTACTGTAGCAAAAAAAGGCGGGACTCAGCGTCCGTGTATTAACAAAGCCAGAAATACGTTCAATATGCCTCACAAGATCTGGAATGCATCCGTCCTGTCAAGAACGACCAAGCTACGAATGTTAAATGCATGTGTCAAGTCAGTACTGCTGTTTGGGTGTGAAACGTGGAAACATACAAGAAAAATCACAAATCAACTACAGGTGTTTGTGAACAAATGCCTGAGAAAACTGATCAAATGCTTCTGGCCGAACACCATCAGCAACCAGGAACTTCTACGGCAGACAGAGCCGTTAGACATCGAGACCGAGATAAAACAAAGGAAATGGAGATGGATAGAACATACACTGAGAAACTCAGCTGAAGATATAACAAGGATGTCCCTAGAGTGGAATCCACAAGGTAAAAGGAGAGATGGAAGACCACCCATGACACGGAAGAAAACGGTGCTAGCTGAAGCAAAACGAATTGGCAAGACATGGGGTGAACTGAAAGCGATTGCCCCCAACAGAGTCAGATGGTCCAGTCTAGTAGACGCCCTATGCTCCTAAAATGGAGATAAAGGAAAAAAATGAAAAAATTGTAGACAATTAATAAATTTAAAAAAAAATACACAATTTTATTATAAAAGAAAATTTGTGCTGACCGGGTATTTCATTTTGGCTCGTGCCAAAAATGTAGAAAATTAGCTAGCTAGTTTTGGGATTTTGAAATCGCGGGAACAATTAGTTTTTTTGTGAATATGAATTCTTTTTGAAAATTTTGTGGAGTTGATTTGGTTGAGATAGTTGAGTTGATGATTGTTTGATGAAGTGAATGCTTTTAGTTAGACTTAATAATTTTATTTTGGTGTTCATATAATAAACTATGTAATTGTTTTATGATTAACTCAAATGAGAGAAATTTTATTGTCTGGTGATTGAAATAATAATAAAAAAATTAATTATCAAAATAATAATAAAAAAATTGTATTGTTTGGTGATTAATTCATATATGTACATATAAGAACAAAAAAAAGAGGAACGTGGATTGAAAATTGTAAATTGGTATACAATAAAAATTTGAAAGTTTTAATAGTAATATGAAAACTGTGAGTTTTAATAGTGATACAATCCCTTGACTAATTCAAGAAAGGAATACATTGTCTGTGAAAAAAACAGGGTTGCAATAAAAAGATGCACATAAATGTTGATTAAAATGGTACAACAGAGAGCAATTCCACAACTGAATAATATACCGGCTGGACTGGAACTGATTCAACGGACATGAATTAACGGACGTGATTGCTCAGATCCTAAAAAGGTACCACTATTTACTTATTTTTATATTAATATTTTAATAATTACGTCTTTGGTCTGTATAAGTAGTTTGGTTTATTAATATTAGTTGGTATGCCATTATATCATGATGAATTAACGTACCTAATATTTAGGGAGGATGGTGTCTTGGCAGTGTTTCGTGGATTCCACTCCCTGGCCATCTTAGTTCTTGTAACGCCACTATATCCAGTGTATAGCTATTGATTTGGTTTGTAAGTTTTAGTAGATCTCCTGGTCTTCTAATGCTTAGCAGTGAATGGGTTCGTTCTGCATCTTAAGGTCACCAGAAACAACCTTTTTACATGTTTATATAGCGAACCGCTTGATCCAAGACAGACGCCCGCTACAAACCGCCCCTAACATGGAGAACAGACGCTTGCTACACGTTTATATAGCGAGCCGCTTGATCCAAGACAGACGCCCGCTCTAAGCCGCCCCTAACATGGAGAACAGACGCTTGAGTTGCATTGGTTTTGTGGCGCCAATGACTCGCCGTGGTGCGGAATCATTGAGTATAAGCAGTATTTACTCTGCCCCTCTCAACTACACCAACCTAATTCTGTTAGCATTACTCAGGTAGCACGGCGTGGACGTAGAATTTCAGATTTCACTACCCGAATATGAATTCCGCGTATTAAATTAATATTATTTCCATTTTCGAAATCCTTATTTTTTTTTTGAATAGCCTTAGATTATTTTAACGTGTGTCTATGTGTATGTGTGATTGTATGAGGTGCGAGTGTGAGAATATGTGAGTAAATGTGGAGGGGGGGGGGGGGTGTTTGTGAAGATCGCGGTTCTTTTGCCAAGGGGGTCGCCAGAGTCTCATTTTTTTCACTGGTTTTTTTCCCATTTTGTAATGGATAGTCTGGCATAATGTCAGAACGCAGTGTATTACAGTCGCAGTTTCCTTAGTTGTTGTTCCTTATATTAATCTGTACCACTTGTAATAGATTCTCATCCCTTCGTCATCAATAGTCATATTTCATGTAGTTTCCTTAACCCATAGTTTTCTTATGTTTCTTAAAATCTACTAAATCTGCAATAGCCGGACAAATGTATAGGAGAAAGAAAATTACACTAATTACCTTGACTTATTTATTCATTAATATACCACAATATTGGTTAATTTGAATTAATTAATAATTTTCCTTAATCATCATCCGTATAATCACAAAAAAATTAATCAGAATTTAATCTTGCAACGCACTAAAATTGACGCGCGTTATACTTCCATTCGATTGTTCTCGCCTTATTACTTGAGTTTGAACTTTTTTGTTTCAAAACACAAACCGTAATGAAATAACGAAATTCTCAAAACCTCATAACAGCTACGTGTATTTTGTTTCCAATCGTCAACATACAACGAATTACTATTTCTGCTTTGTTAAACATTTGATTTGTCTTTGTATGAGTGTTTTGCTTTAAACAATCCTTCCGTGATTGATCTGAACTTCACTGTATTGATATTGCAGAATGTAGTTATTAAACGTCTAAACATCATAACATTGATCGAATCTGTATTTGATTCATTTTGAATTCAATTATAAATATTATGGATGTGTCAGAAATATTCTGTATCCCAACCTTATTCTCGTACAATATTATCAAATAGTAAACGGTTTTGTGAACTATAATAAGTTCCCAATAATTTGAAAATCTGATGTAAATTAATTATCTCCCATCTAAATACTTTATTCGAGTTATTGCGAGATTAAAAATTTGACTATATAATGAGCACGGTAACTTATTCTCGCTCTTAGTTCTATTACCTTTTGATTTTGGTGGTTAACGTCTACGAAGTTATTACAATTATCCTATTGGATTCATCGTTTTGTGTGTGTGGATTTTGACGTTTGTCTGTGATGGAGGTCAACTTTTTTGGATAGAACGTGAGAATTTCCAGACAGAAAAACAACACCATTTCTCAGGGTAAAGTATCCAAAAATTTAATTTGCCTTGTTGTAATTACCGGAGGATATTAAAATATGAATATGCCTGGCCAAAGGCAGGTTTTTTTGTCACAATATATGTTCTAAACAAGTTGACAAGCATTACGGTATTTAACATAACCTCGAAATTCTAACGTCTGAAAAAAAAAATAAAATTAATAGTGGAACTTAAAACTGAGGTGCCTTAATGCTAGGACTGAATTGATATTGGTGGAACCTATAGTGTAGTCATAATCAATGATTCCGTGTATTGAACTTAAGAAAAACCACCAAAAACGAAAAAAAAAGATTATTGTATGTTTGTTTGTGTCCCGTACTTTTAAATTCGTGTTTATTTATTGGAATGTTAATTTTACGATGTCCGTACTATGATTTCCTAGTTTTTTTTTGGATGTTCGATCAGGTGAATTCTATAAATGACAGTATAGTGTAATAGTGTTTGCCTTGGTGAATGCATCAAACTCATACGGAATTGTGTCCGAATTTGCTTATATCTGTATAAATAACAATAACCTTGAGTCATATAATGCAATAGTTTAATAGTGGTCGTTTGTGTAATGGCTTAAAATTAAATATCAAACCGGAGGTTTTTTTTTTGCTTTGTTGAATGGAGTGAAATTAAACCTAAAAGATTCACCGTTAGAGTTTGCTTTGTCCAACCAGAACCAAAAATTTAAAATATTAAGCCATAATGTTTGCCTTGTTAAACTAATTAAAGTTAAGCTTAGTTGGTCAGAATTATTAGTCTGTAAGTGTCAATGAACTTGGATTGTATAATGCAATAGTGATTGTTTGGTTTAATCAAATTAAAATTTAAAAATTAATATGTGCGGATTAAGACTGTAATTAAGAGTAATAT
Source organism: Diogma glabrata (assembly GCA_963693315.1). Classification (NCBI taxonomy): domain Eukaryota; kingdom Metazoa; phylum Arthropoda; class Insecta; order Diptera; family Cylindrotomidae; genus Diogma; species Diogma glabrata. The sequence continues at coordinate 230,009 of CAVNZG010000553.1, read as the reverse complement.
ACGTGAAATTTAACTGTCAATGTTAATATCAAAATTATATTACTAACTGATTATTTTAGTGTAAATTTTCGATTGATTAGATAAATTAAAATTAACGTAGTGAATGCCTAAGTCGATTAATGACTTTAGTTGATGTTTGTCAAAGTTAGTATCAAAATTATATTACTAATTGATTACTTTAGTGCAAATTTTCTATTGATTAGATAAATTAAAATTAACGTAGTGAATGCATAAGTCGATTAATGACTTTAGTTGATGTTTGTCAATGTTAGTATCAAAATTATATTACTAATTGATTACTTTAGTGCAAATTTTCTATTGATTAGATAAATTAAAATTAACGTAGTGAATGCATAAGTCGATTTATAACTTTTGTTGTTGTTTGTCAATGTTAGTATCAAAAACTTTTATATGTTAATTTATTATTAACGAACTATTTTAAGTGCAAATTTCTGTTGATGATATAAAATAAAACTAAAATTAGTTAATGCAATGTGAAAAGCAAAATACTTCAAAATAGCTGCCTGTATTAGTCAGTATCTTATAACTGGAATGTATTATATATAAATATAAAGTTTGTTTGTAAAAGGAAGGAAACCATTTGGATTTACTTAATACAATTCCGATACACTTTTACCACAATCGCTTTAGTGTTGTGGCGCAACCTTTATAACGTGTTTCAACACAACATTTATATAAACATTTATATAAACTTTTTGGATAGTACAACAGTATTGCAACGCAACATTTATATACAAGTTCTGCTATTATCACCGCATTTCAGCGCAATATTTATATAAAAATTTCTGCTATTACATCCAAATTTCAACGCCTCATTTGTTTCTATAATTATCTAGCTATTACAGTCGCAGTTTAAACATATTTAAACTCAACATTGTTATACAATTTTTTTTTGTTAATTACCACCGAGTTTCAACGCAACACTTATATAAAATTTTGTGTTATTACAACCGTATTGCAACACAACATTTATTTACAACTTTTGATATTACTACAGTATTGCAACTCAACATTCCTATACAAGTTCTGATATTATCGCATTTTCAACGCAATATTTTTATAATATTTTGGGATATTTCAACTGATTATTTATATACAATTTTTGCTGATATTATCGCATTTTCAACGCAACATTTTTACAATCTTCTGGGATATTTCAACTGATTATTTATTTACAATTTTTGCTGATATTATCGTATTTTCAAAGCAACATTTTTACACAATTTCGGAATATTGCAACTGATTATTTATATACAATTTTTGCTGATACCGTCATACTTTCAACTCCATATTTACACCAACTGGTTTGCTATTGCTGCCGAACTGACCACGCACCAGTGGATTATTCGTATATTTATTTTATAATTCCATACCTGTTGGATGAATCATCACAATTTTTGCTGATATTATCGTATTTGCCACGCAACATTTTTACAATATTTTGGGATATTTCAACTGATTATTCATATACCATTTTTACCGATATTATCGTATGTTCAACGCAACATTTTTACAATATTTTGGGATATTACAACTGATTATTTATATACAATTTTTGCTGATATTATCGCATTTTCAACGCAACAATTTTACAATATTTTGGGATATTGCAACTGATTATTTATTTACAATTTTTGCTGATATTATCGTATTTTCAAAGCAACATTTTTACACAATTTCGGAATATTGCAACTGATTATTTATATACAATTTTTGCTGATACCGTCATACTTTCAACTCCATATTTACACCAACTGGTTTGCTATTGCTGCCGAACTGACCACGCACCAGTGGATTATTCGTATATTTATTTTATAATTCCATACCTGTTGGATGAATCATCACTGATGGAGGGCTAAGGCCGAAGGACTTGGACGACTGGAGGATTAATCATGGGGTGAGTGGACGTGTTTTATTTCCTCTATATATTTTTTATTTTATTTGCTGTCTAACGTAGAAGTGTGAATGTGGGGGCGAACGTTAGTATGCGCGAAGTGTGAGTGTGTGAGCGTCTGAGAGTGATTGTGGGGGGGGTTGGACGTGTTGATCGTGGGCCTTTCGCCAATGGGGTCGCCAGAGTCTCCTTTTTCACACTTGTATTTATTTTTTTCATTTCTGCAAACTCTCGTAAATAGCGTACATTTCTGTATTTGTGCTGAAGTAGCAGGGTTACTTTATCGTTCCCATGGGCTGAAGCTAGTTTGGGGCTTAAAAATCAATCTCGCTAGGTACGCTTCCTGCTATGTCCTTCTCATTGGTTCGCCTGTGAGAAAGCGCTTCATTACAATTTCCGTATATATTATGTAATTCGCGTACATCTGAGTTATTTGTGCTGGAGTAGCAGGAATTCTAGCTCGAATCCAATGCTGAAGCTAGTCGATAAGGCTTTATAAACCTCATAAGGTACGCGACCTGTTATGCCTATTCGTTGATTCGTCAACGAAGAAAGCGCTTCATTACAAGTTTAAATATAAAGTCAACCAACATGAAATATTTTTTCATAGCAGTCTTCTTTGGGTCGAATAGAACAAAACTCAACCGTTTTTGAAATAGGTTGGCGTTGGGGATTTCGAGGTATCTCGCAAAAACGGATTTTTGACCGATTTTACCTCGATTTCGCAACTTAGGTTGAAATTTTTTTTTGTGAAATTGCCCAAGTTTCACTGGAAAACTTAAAACGAATTAGGACTGAAAAAAATTGAAGTGAAAAAAATTGGTATTAAAAGTAGAAAAAAACGATATTTTAATTTTTTTTTGAAATTTTTTAATGGGACATTTGGGCATTTTGAAACGATTACGAAACGGGCGTTCGGCAGTCCTAATGTAATTCGTTTTAAGTTTTCCAGTGAAATTTGGGCAATTTCATAAAAAAAAATTTTAAGTTGCGAAATCGAGGTAAAATCGGTGAAAATCCGTTTTTGCGAGATACCTCGAAATCCCCAACGCCAACCTATTTCAAAAACGGTTGAGTTTTGTTCTATTCGACCCAAAGAAGACTGCTATGAAAAAATATTTCATGTTGGTTGACTTTTTATTTAAACTCATGGTAGGCGAACCGTGATATATAAATTCGTAAGCAATATTTTTGCGTTACAAATTTAAAATATTTGCTTCATCAAAAGTGTGGCAATATGTATATCTTAGGAAAGGTCTTGAGTATTAGTTTTGCCGAAAAATACTTCTTTTTGAATTTTGACGATTTTGTCAGAAAAAATGGTAAAAATGTGATAGTTTTGTTTTTTGAGTTTTTTGTTCGGTTATTTTGTTTTTTTATCAAGTTATTTGTTTCACAATTCAAAATCAACCTATATCTATCTATCTCTATATATAATTACGTAAGCAATATTTTTGCGTTACAATTTTCAAATATTTGCTACATCAAAAGTGTTGCAATATGTATATCTTAGGAAAGGTCTTGAGTATTAGTTTTGCCGAAAAATACCTTTTTTTGAATTTTGACGATTTTTTCTGCAAAAATGGCAAAAATGTGATAGTTTTGTTTTTTGAGTCTTTTGTTCGGTTATTTTATTTTTTTTTAAAGTTATTTGTTTTACAATTCAAAATCAACCTATATCTATCTATATAGGTACGTAAGCAATTTTTTTGCGGCACAATTTTAAAATATTTGTTCCACCAAAAGTGTGGCAATATGTATATCGTAGGAAAGGTCTTGAGTATTAGTTTTACCGAAAAATGCTTTTTTTAAATTTTGACGATTTTTCCAGAAAAAATGGCAAAAATGTGATAGTTTTGTTTTTTGACTTTTTTGTTCGGTTATTTTGTTTTTTTATCAAGATATTTGTTTCACAATTCAAAATCAACCTATATCTATCTATATATAGATGAACGGATAAATTCAGTGAACTACGACCGATCGTTCAGTAATAAAATAAACGTTGTTCGTCGGTTACTAACTTTTTATGTACTATTGACATTTTTTCTTTTAGTATATAATATAATGGCAGCAGTGTTAGTTAACATCAAGCAAACTTTTTCGAAATCCTTATGTTAAATTAAAAACGTAGTTTTGGATTTGAACATGATTTCAATAATACACCTCAAATAAACCTTCAATAAAAATTAATAATACACCTCCAATATCACTTCTTCTTCAAATTTTCATTACGATCAAATTTTGATTCCGATCATTGTGATATGCAAATTTGTTTTTCTCCTCTCAAAGATTTATTCATGAATACAACTTCGCATAAAAAAGTGACCTGAAAAAATGTATCTAACTAATCGTGCTGACTTTCATAACAACATAAACCAATACACATTTAAAAATTATAAAAATATACGCACTTCATCTAACAATAAAAAGGAAATATTTTCAAATCTTTCAACATTTTTTATATGAAAATAACACTAACAATAACACAAAACTAATAACCAATCCAATGAAACAAAACCAAACTATAACTAATGATACAATATACTTTATACATTTATTAAAATCATAAATACAAAAAAAAATATTATAACTAAAAATTTATCATAAAGAACAAAAATCTGAACGGTTCGAATTTACTAATAAACAAAACAACGCGCCTACCAAATAAAGAACAAAAACTGAACTCGTTCAGCTCGTTCAGTTCGTTCAGCAAATAAGCAAAACACAAAATGATAAAAATAAACAAAATTAAATATACGTTCGTTCGAAAAAGAAAGAATGATTGAACATAAAGAATGAAAAATAAATATTTGAAGAAAATGTAAATGCTATTGAAAAAAAAGAAATGGATTTCATTCAACTTTTACAAATTACGAATTGTGAAATGAAAATGGAAAAGAATTGATTATGAAGATGATTGTTTGTATATATTAATTATTAATGATTATAAAAAAAAGCATTTGTTTGTACATATACATACATATATGTATTCAAATTGTTTTTTTATTATTATAAACTTTTGTTGGTAGATGGATACTGTCTTATTACTAATAGAATTAATTTCATTTAAGTTTTTCAGACTTAATTTAATTTTGTATGCAATATTTGTTGTGAAAAAATTGTTTGTTGTACCTTAGCTAAAGCTTTAGTTAAAAATTAACAATTTACTACATGTCAGGACTTAAACATTATATTCCTTATGGGAGAAATTGTGAATAGTTAAACTCAAATAACTGGATGAATAATAGGAATTCTTCAATTCTGAAACCAGTGTAATTGATGTAATTGTAAAATTGTTGTAAAAGTTGTAATTGTTGTTGACGTTTCAATTCACTAACTAAAAATTTCCATAAAACATGTCAATTGGATGGCTCAGTTGATAAAACGTGTATAACACAAGGTATCGAATTTGTGTTACTGATGAATGGGGTTCGATACCGCCACGAAACACGTAAAATTTTTTCTGATTAAAACATGTAAGGTTTAATTAGAGGATTCCAAAACTGGTTTCAGAATTGAAAAATTCCTATTATTCATCCAGTTATTTGAATTCAACTATTCACAATTTCTCCCATACGAAATATAACCCCCCGATCGCCTAGATCATATTAGATTGGTTTTCAGATTAGTTGAATAATAACTAATTGTAATGATTCTACCACATTGAGAATGTGTACGTAAAATAATGGATATCATTAACTTACCATACTTAATGGAATAGTAGCGTCTTGAGAATTAATCGAAATAACTCTATTGTATTCCTTATTTCATAGTGCAATTTTGTTTTTAATAATAGTTTTTCTTTAAATCGATATATATCTTTAAATAATCGAACGATCGTCGAAGAGTAAAGACGTGTTTCTAATTCTTTTAAATTATTTGTTATTTTATATTTTATAATAAAATAATAAAAGTTTCTAGTGCTAATTTATTGTGTTTTGATATTTGAAGCATTTTAAGGCTCACTATTGTGATAATTTTAAATTGTTTTGTGTTTCATAATAATAATAAAAAATGGATGAAACTTGTATTCTTTGCAAAAATAATTTGGACAAATGTTATTTTACATGCCATGGCTGTAACTCGAAAATTGATTACAAATGTATTGGAATTCGAAGCAAAAATGTTTTCGATGTGATTCGCGGAGTAAGCAATTTGTACTTTTTATGTAATCTTTGTGGAGAAATAGATTTATCGAATGCATCTTTAAACTCCTGTTTATCTAACGTAGTTTCTAACATTGAAACTAACATTTCTAAAATAGTCGATGATTTCAAATTTGTGTCATCAATTATCAATTCATCAAAAGCTCAAATAATATCAAAAGAAGCTGTTTCTAACACTGCAATTGCTGAAAATACACATACCACAATAAATCAACATTTTAACTGTCCATCAACTATAAATCAAATCGATGTTGAAATAGGCAAAAACACTAATACTGCAGTTCAGTTGACTTCGTCACCGAATTGTAAAATGGCAAATGTTGCTCATCTAGCAAATCATAATGATAATAATAAAATTCAACTTAATCCTAATCATCGAATAACAGCGCAAATGTAGAATCTTTAACAGCTATTATTAAAAATGAAAAATCAAGTGATGATGCGAAAAATAAAAATCTGAAATCAGCTGTCGGTTACAATAATCCAATTAAAGATACACCTATATCTACTATTAATAAATTAAATGTGAAAAATCTAAATACAAAAAATGTTATTATTGGTACTTCTTCTATTATTAATACGGGTATAACAGCTGTTGCTTCACGCAAGTATATTTTTGTGTCGAGAATTAAACCTGATGTTACAGACGAAACATTCCAAATGTTCGTGAAGGATAATTTGAAAATCCAAGAAGCTATTTGCACTCGCTTAACTAACAACAGGATTCCGGCTGTAAATTTGTCTTATAAAATTGGAATGCGGGAGGAATTTTTATCTCATGCAATGGTTGCTAATAACTGGCCTAAAGGATTGTTGGTGAAAGAATATGATTTTAAACAGAAAAATTTTCGGATAGCTCGGAACCAGCACCGCCGATACTGTGGTGGACCAGTAACCAGGCTGATACACCCCATTGATACAAACACCCAAACAATCCTACAATACTCCCATTTCGATAACAATTATTCAAAATCATTCCAAACAATTGACCCATTGATCGATTCAGTGGTCATAATAACAAGTCTAGACATAATAAACCACAGCTGCAACATAATGCTACATCCGTCAATTGATAAATCTTTAATTGATCAAGCTCAATTTAAATTAATATATATACAAAATTAAACCACATAAAAAATCTTCCAATCTAAAAAAGTCTCATAAAAAACACACAATGTATTTTTTATGTCTATTTTCCAATTCTTGAAACAATCCAAACAATTTGCTAACATTGCAGCTGTAGGATAAATATCTATAACTCAAAGTCCAACTGATTACAAAGTCCAACAAACAATCCATGCATTCTCTTAATTCAAACGACAAATATCTATAACTCAAAGTCCAACTGCTTACAAAGTCCAAATAATCAATCCATGCATTCTTTTAATAACGACAAATTTCTATAACTCAAAGTCCAACTGGTTACAATTCAAAGTCCAATACACAGTCCATGCATTCTTTTCAATCCAAATAACTTTTCCATTTATTAAATTAAAATATCAACTAAATTAATTACAACAATAGTTCCATTATAAATCCGAAACATAAAACCCTACACGAGCTAAAACTAAAATATTTCCATACTACCGGAAAGTAATAAAACCCTTCAATAATTAATTTTTCTATAAAAAACGACAAAAAAAAGTAATAAAGAATGTTAAAAATGAAAATTCGATTACTAGGATATTTAAATTTTATTTTATTTTATTTTTTTTTAAACAACGCTTTTCGATTGGTCAACCGATTTATGCCCAAGCGAAAACCGTTGGAATAAATAATACTGATTTTTGGTTAAACAAATCAGTTCTCGAGTAGTACGCGTGTGACCGACACAAAACGGTTAGTGGTTTACGTGTTCAAAAGTACACAAAAGTTTACGTGTGTGATACATTAAAGTGCTGGAACAGTAGTTCCAAATTAAATTAAGTTAAATAATTAACAAGTATAAATTGTAAATCTAAAGTGTTTAAATAAATCAAATCCTTTAACAGTGAAAACAGTCAGTGTGAGTTTTTCCATTTAAACGATATTGAGAAGCCCTACTCGGAAACAAATAGTAAGTACACTCAGTTCTGTTTTTGCACGAATTTATTATGCACGAATTTGAAATAACACGAGTTGGAGAAAAAAAATAATTTTCTTTATGCACGAAAATTTTTGAAATAACACGAATCGACTAAACCTTTAAATTCAAATTTTTTCGCCCGTTTATCCGATTTTTCGAGAAAAGAAATTGCAAATGCATTGTAATTTGGCAACTGTATTGTAATTTGAAGCGGCTTTTAAAAATATATAAGGTACTACATATATTTTTAAAAGACGCTTCAAATTACAATACATTTGTCAAAAAATATTAAATTAAAATATTTTAATTTAGAAGTTCTAAACTGTAAAAAGATATTTAAATAATAATAAAATAATAACGCCTTATTCTTGTTAAATTGAGTTTTATTTCACTAAATACGTATTTAGAAAACTATATGCTTTCATCGACAGTAGTATCTAAACGTTTTTAGATACTACTGTCGATGAAACGATAGCTTTCGAAATTCGCCTTTAGTGAAATAAATCTCAATTTAAAAAGAATAAGGCGTGTATTATTTTACTATTATTTAAAATTAAAATGTAGAGTAGATATACAGTAAGTATTTACATTTTTACTCTCTATTCATTATTGTACGATCCGTGATACGAATCAGAATCAACAGCAAAATGTTTGAAATCATCGAATTTTCGATCTTCGATAATTTATCAAAAAAATCGATGATTTGGTATGTTGAACAGTTAAAAAACGTAAAATTTCAAAGGAATTATTTTTTCGATTCGATGGTGAAGGTGATTTGATGAGGTAGTGATACCCAACATTTTGCTGCAGAAAAAGGAGAATGTTTTATAAATTTTTATCTAAAAATCGCACGGTTTCCACTTATTATATTTCTGTATTTTGAGGGGATGGAAATGGGGAAGGATGAAAAAAAATTTTATTTGACTTAAACTGGCTGTCATTTGAAAGACTTGCACTTGCTTTAAGAAACATAGCAATTTTTACATAATTGTGAAGTGCACAGTTTTTGAGTTATTGTCGTTTATTATATTTGATTTGATAATTTATAAATTATAATTTTATTTGAACAGTTCATGTTTCAATACAGTGTGTATTTCAATATAAAGCATTTACAGGCTGTACCCTATTTCACCAAAGTTACAAATTTGTAATTTCATACAAATTTTTACAAAATTTGTGAAAATTTGCATGAAATTACAAATTTGTAAGTTTGGTGAAATAGGGTAGGGGAAGTGGGGATGGTATAAACAGTTTGTACTTAAAGCTCAATAACTTTAAAACCATAAAACATTTTTACTTAAAAACTGTTTCATTGTAAAATTTCATATCTTTACTACATAAAACTATTTTTTTAATTACGTAACTAAACATTAAGTATAAAAATTTTGAATTTCAAAACATTTTGTTTCTCGTTTAAAGTATCCCCACTGGTGGGGTACTTATAAACAATGAGCATTTTTGTATGGGGCACATATAAACACCCAAAAAAAAACACAATAAAATTCATAAAGTACTTTTTTTTAAATTTTTTATTATTCATTGTGCTTCAAACAATATATATAAGCATATAACATATATATTTCTTTACAAAAAACAATATTTTTCGATTGTTGTAAAACCTCAATAAATTCAGGTTGAAAATTATAAAGAAAAAAGCAAAAATTCAATCTCATCGTATGTTTAGGTTTTGCAAATCAATATCAAAATTGAAACGGGAAACCATACGTATACCATATAGCCATACCATACGGCACATATAAACGCGCTTATACTATCCCATTTTTTTTTGTTTATATGTGCCCCACGTGGCGATTTTAGGGTTATGTTTTGAAAAAATATTCCAAGATCTAAAATTTGGCTAAAACAAAGAAGTATTATGTTTCTTGAATATTTCAGCTATCAAAACATGTTGGAATATTTTTAAACATATGATGGTAAAAAAAGTTATTCGAGTTTTACAAAAAAAAAAAATAATTACTTTTGGGTTGCCGAAACACCTATTCACCAATAACTTTTGAACAAGACTGACTTCAGCTGTCAAATTCTCCTGGTGTGTGTAGTCGATCGAATCGACATCTGTGATATTATAGTCGAATTTTTTGATTGATGTTTTGTGAGGGAAATTAAAACTGTTTACAGTTGCCCCATGTTTATACTATCCCCACTTCCCCCTACTGGTATAATTTAATATTTCTTTTTTTTTGTTTAATTTTGTTTTTTTTTTTGGCATTCATGTTCCATGTAGGGGCGTTGCCAAGCTAATCAGCTTTGAATATTCACCACGGTCATTCGCCATAGCAACATAATTACCATGGCAGCCAATTTTTTTAAGGTCGTTTATTACATCCATCTCCCATTGCAGTCGCGGTCTACCTCGCGGTTGCCCACTCCCTGTGGTACTAACGTACATTTTTTTTATCATTCCGGTCAGACTGTGGCCCATTCCAATTAGACTGTGAATCGGGTCGTAGAACATGGCCAAACCAAGCAATCCTATAGGACCGGATACAACCTATTATCTCAAAGTTATATCGCGTTCTGTACTCTCCATCGTCTGTCTTAAGTGAACCAAAAATGTGGCGTACGATCTTACGCTCAAGTACAGATAAATGTGATTTTTTGTAAGGATTCAGGTTTGTGAGCCATACATCAACCGGTCTAATCAATGTCTTGTATAACTTGAGTTTGGTGTTAGTTGATACATACGGCGATCCAAGGAGTGGTTTAATTGAGTAGAAAGTTCGACTATCTGCAATGATTCGAGCTTTTATATCTGTAAGTATGCTGTTTTTTGAGTCAAACATTGATCACACATCCTCCCTTGAACCATTCATATATTTGGTTTTATCGTAGCTATTTTGCAGATCAATTTTTCTAGCGCCATTCTTAAGTGACTTGAAAGTTTTACTCATAACATTTTCACTTTGGCCGAGTATGCCATCAGTCATATAATAAGCTTTGTTCGTCGCCCGACTTGTTCCTGGTCACTTAAGAAAATTCTCAAAATAATAAGCGCAAGTATCTAAAATTTTTTTAAGGTCTACTTTTAGCTTCCCATCTTCGTTTTGAATAGCATCCGATCTAGTTTGACGTCCCTTCTTTAAGGTTTTAACCTTAGGTTTTAACGTGTTTGATGTTCCTTATTAAAGCTTTCAATCTCCACTTTTTCTTCCACCATTATCTCTACGTTCATCTACATAGCTTTGTAACGGCTTGTCTTGCCAGTTTATAGTTCTCCTTCGTGGAGCTGATTTCTTCAATGTTTGGCAATATGGTTTTAATATCCCAGGTAACAATTTCGCCTAAATTTTTTAAATTATTCCAACTTAACTTGAAAAAGCATTGTGTAAGACCATATTATTCAAGCTTTACCTAAAAAAAGCTTGTAAAAGACTAGATTCACTAAGTTTCTTATATAATGCCTTAAGTAAAGCTTAATTCAATAATAAATATTTAGGGCATATTCAAGCAACTGTTACTCAAGCATAATACCTTTTATAAGGTTTTATTCACATATAACTTTTAAGGTAGTATTCAAGATGTTTTTACTCAAGAATTCTATCCCTTATATAAACCTTTATTAAAGTACAACTTTTAGGAAGAATCCAAGAAGATTCTTACCCAAGGATAGTTCCTTGTATACGACTTTATTTATGTATAATAATTTTAGTAGTATTCAAGAAAATTGTTACTCAAGTAATATTTCTTATATACGGCTGTTTTCAATGAATATTAAAAGATTTACAACAAATCGATCTGTCAATATTTTTGACAGTTCGTTGTTTAATTCGCGATTGTGTGTTTTTTTATTAAATCACTTATCGATGTGTTTAAAAAGTTAACAAACCTTTAAGAACTTTAACAAACTATTATTGATTAATACAAAAAATTATTTCAAAATGGTAGAGATATTTTCGTCAATGGAAATTTGCAATTGCCATTATTCCGCAATCATTTAATCAAACCTTTCTGATGATAGTTTATATATTGATTGAGATTTACCATTTCTGATGATGGTTTATATAATGATTTGAGTTGGTCAACAAATAAATAAACTGATGATAATTTGTCATACAATTCATTTTGTATTAAATGTATGTAATCGCCATATTGTGCGCAATTTGCTTGGGAAAAAAATATATCAAAACTTGCAACAGATTGCAACTGACTTATGGAAAATATAACGTAGAACGTTTATTTAATATGATCATTTAGCATTTATTTATTAACCAGCCAAATTGTGCAACTGAAAGTAATGTAATGCCAATCACAGCATACTATACCCCTTACGAAGCTTGAGTAACACTTTTGTTCTGTATTGAGTAACGTTTTATTCCTGTCGTGGAAATTGGTTTAATGAACGAGTGCGTAAGGGTAAACGATGAGGAAGAGGGTCTGTGTTCCATTCCTGCCAGGCACGTTTTTATTTATGAATTTTATTTTCGTTTTTTTTATTTTATTTTTATTCTTTAATCATTTTTAATCGTACAATTGAATGGAAACACATGCGTAGATATCGTATATGAATACATAAAATTATTTTCATTTCGAGATTGTCCTCAATCATAACCAATATTATTTTTAACAAAAACCCATATATTCTCATTTTAGGAAACCATTAGTACACTTTTACCTGCATTCCTAATCAAAATGTTTGAATAAAAATTAATTCATGGTCGTGGTAGTGGTCCGAAACTTGAAATGTGTACAAATAATTTGTTAAACAATAGTGATTAAGTTTCAATTTTCTTTATGACAGCTGCTAAATAGAGAAGTGGATAGCGTGCGGTCCTGGAGAATCAAAGGTTACGAGTTCGATCCCTGCACAGGCGTTTGTAAAGATGCGAAATGTGTAAAATAAATTGTAATTTCCGATAAAAGATTCACTCAATAGCAGCAATATACAAAAAAAAAGGAATTTAATGCCCCAATTAACCAAAATAACTAAAGGAAACAATCACCAATTTTTTTTTCAGTGGCATCGCTTCTTGAATAGGCTCTGAGTAATTCTCTTGAGTAAAGATTTACTCAAGCACTTTATTCAAGTAACATTTTGACAGCATTTGAATAAGCCTGGAATAACAACTTATGTACCACTTTATTCAAACACTTATTTAAAACATGTATAAAGTATTATATATGTCTTCTTGAATAAAGAATATTTTTTCATACGCCTTTTCTCCTTGAGTAGAGCTTGTATAAAACTTTTATCATGCATAGTTCAAGAATTTAAATTTCCCCTTCCATTTTAAATTCCTCTTTTAAAGCTTTACTCAATGATTACCTAGGTTAAATTGTTACCTGGGATCTCTCTTCTGTTTCAGCATTCTTTAGTGATTAGATGTTGAAACCATTCTGTTCTTTGAAGTTTGGAATGCCTGGATTTGGAAAGTGGAACCTTATTTTAGCACATACAAGGAAGTGGGTGGTCACTTCCAATGTATGCAGCTCTAAATGATCGCGCAACCAGATCCCCCTAAAAGAAACGTGCTGTTACTAGCACGTGATCAATTTGATTTCGAGTTTTTCCAAGTCTGCTTATAAATCGATCGATGCGAAAAGAAAGCACTGGCAATTCTCAATTTATTTGATAATGCAAACTCAGTCATTATCTCACCAATATCATTCGATTCAAATATCTCTTCCGACCTTCCCATTTAAGTCATCAAAACCATAATGAAGTCGCGTGTTGGTGTTTGTTTCATAGCCTCTTCCATTGGTATTTAGAAAGCATTCTCCTCGTCCACGGTCTAAACTGCAGTAGTGCATGTACGGCAATAAGAGAAATATTGCTGTATGTACCGTGTACCCTTAGGTAGCAGATCCTCTCATTGACTAGAACGAATTTCATCACGGTTCCTTGTGTGCGTGCACCAACAAGAAATCCAGTACCAAATTCTCTTCGAGAACGATATCCACCACTACAGCATAAAGAGTGAATATCTAAATCTTGTTTTCCCATTATTGGCTGTCTAATTTCTTGCAGAGTAATAATATCCTTCCTATACTTCTCAGCCTCTGTTTTTAGACATTTTAAAGAGCATCAAGTGCGCTCAGGGTGCGCTCGGTAGTCTGTCCTTTTTGACGTCCATGTAACATTCTGTTTTTTGTCCGGGTTTGTTATTCTTTTTCTGGATTCTAAATTTAACAAAACTTTTTTCGGGGTTAGGGTGTTAACCTCAGACCCAACCCAAATTTTGTGAATGGGTTCGTTCTAATGTTAAGGTCATCAGAGTAACCTTTTTACATGTTTATTTAGCGTGCCACTTGATCCAAGACAGACGCCCTGTTCAAGCAATTGCGCCATCAAGTTGTGGTTTTCATCCCAACCGTTCAACCGCAGATCAATGTTTTGTTTTAAGGATGATTCTAGAAAAATATTGAGAGTACAACATCAGCATCTACCAGCTCTACATTGATTTCAAGCAAGCATATGAGAGTATCATCCGCGACAACAACAGTTTCTGGTCCTTCCGATCTAACTTTCCATATAACATGATCGAACAGGTGTTCGACAAGGTGATGCACTTGCGCCCGCACTATTTAATTCGCAGCTTGAGAACGCAATAAGAAAAAGCCGAATCGAAACACAAAACTGCATTTTTAACAATTCTAGTTAAATTCTTGGTTACGCAGATTATATTGCGCTTCTCGGACGTAGAACAATTGATATTAAGAATAGGCTCATAGCTTGAAATAAATGCTAAACGACTTAAATTATGCATCAACACCGGCAAAACTAAACATCTAACAACATCTAGGAACATAACTCCCGGAAATCTGGATACTGGCGACTATAAAGTGGAACGCGTGGAAAACTTCAAATACCTCGGTTCTGCAAAAACAGCGTCAAATGACTTGCAGGCATATATCAAAGCCCTTGTCACTGCCACATACAGAGTTTTCTACGCATACTTAAAATTTCTGCGATCAAAATTTCTTTCGCGGTCGCACTTTACAAAGCATTAATTCGACCTGTGCCTTACTTGAAAAGTGAAAGCTGGACACTGAATCGCACCGACTGTAGAATTTTATCAACATTCAAGAGGAAGGTCATGCGAAGAACTTATGGTTCATGCAAAGTTGCTGAGAATCAGTAAAGAAACCGAATGGATCACGAAATCAGACAGCTCCTTGGCAGCTGCGATGAAATTGGATTCATTAAATTCAACCGGATTAGATGGTTTGGTCTTGTAGAAAAAGCTCCACTAGATAGAATGATAAAAAAGCATCTCAACAACAACCAGCTGGTGTTTGTTGGAGAGGAAGATCTAGACAACGTTGATGAGATGACATCATACAAAACCTTCGTGATACAGGATGTCCAAACTGGGGTCCACTAGTCATGGAAGGAAATGAATGGAAGCTGATTGCACAGGTGGCAAAATCGTTTAACGTTTAAGAGCAAATATACATTTTGTCTGTCCTTATGATTTGGCAATAGAAAGACTATCTACATACAACACAACTTTGTCTATTATTTTTGATACTATGTTCTTTTACGTTCACGGAATCCTTGGTGAGCAAATTTTATTCGCACTTTGCCGACCTTTTTTGAATTTTGTTTACGTTTTGGGCCTGAATACTAAAATTGGATCAGCAGACAAATTCTGTAATTGTGAAACGGTGAAGTTTTAAAAACTCACAATAATTCTGCATATCCAAATTTTTGGTTTGCCACTTTCGATAAAATTATTGAATTTCTACTTTTATTTAACAAATTTTCTAAAGTTATAACTAATTTATGGCAACAGCTAGCCATCAATTGAATAATATATATAAGCGTACTATATTTTCAGAACTGATGGTGGTGTGAGTCAATGCAACAGTGTGTTCAATATTTTTTGTACTGATTTCTTGAGAGTGGAACCAATCCTCCATTTTTCCATATATACAATGTATATTTTTACACGAATTTTTTTTACACGTCTTTCTCTGGAACCAATCTGTCGTGTAAAAATAGAATTAGGTGTACTTCTTTCAAGTAACCTTTACACCAACAAATATCTGTGGTGAGTAGATATCCCTGACGGGACCACCACATATTGGCGCAGCCGGTTCTCGAAGTTAGAACCAAATAAAAAGAACATTAAAATATTTGTGGTAAACAAGCATCCCTCTGGGGAAGCACCACATATTGGCGCGGCCGGTATTGCTCTGAGTGGAAACATCTTGTTTTGTAAAACTCAGCCACTCTTCGAGTGGAAAGCGAACATTATAATAAATTAATAAATAAAGTGAAAGTGAATAAAAGTGATTTAGGCGAAAAGCCAATACAATAATTTCTAATAATTTCTAATTTCTAATTTCGACCAACTACCCGGACTGGGTACACACGGTCTTGTCGCCCGTTCCGGATATACAGCATATCATCAAGAAGAAAAGCCGAAACTATTTCAACAGGTACATCTGGGAGTACCCAACACCTTACTTTAGTAAGGAAATTCACGAAATAAGCAACGTCATCAGTCACAAACACGGAGTGGCCAACAATAATAAAATCAACTCATCGGCATCAGACCCAGCAGGAAGGGTCCAACATTGAAGAAAATCACAAAGGTCAGATCTTTTTATTTAAAAAACAAATAACTCTCTGTCAGTGGAAATAAAGTTAAGAAACAAAGAATTTTTTTTTTTACATTTAATCGAGAAAATAATAGAAATAAATTCAATTTTTTTTCATAATATAGAAATTAAAAATAATATTTGCAAGTCTTTCTTTAAGTTAAAGAATTTTAAGAATTTTTACTTAAAATTAAAGAATTTTGTTTTTTCAAGTTTTCTTTAATCATATATAGAGATATACACATTATTCAAAGTTTTTTTTAATCAAAAATAATATTTTAATTTGTTTGAACAAAAGGAACATACATAAAACAAAAGACAGAGAGGAATAATTTAGTTGGTAGTAAATTTAACGAAAAATTAAATTACATTAAATATTAAAACATTTTTTTTAATAAATATATTAAATAGAAAATTAGTTCATACATACAGATTTTTCACATAAAAGAGTGGAAAATTTCTTTTTATCATCTGAAACAGATTTTTATTTTTATTATATTTTGTTTTATTTAAGTAACACCGATGTTACTATATAATATTTGAAACACACGGTACACGTTTTACACATACAAGGTTTCACAGTTTTCCTTGTCGGTCGACTTAAAAAAAAACTCACTATTAACACATGTTCAGCAACATTATAAGACAAACGCGTAACAGAACCTACTCGAACTCAAAATAACAAATGAATAACTAAATAACAATTTAAAAGGGACTAGATAAAACTCGCGGTTTAAACAGACGACGACCAGATACACACACAAAGTTCATCAAAACATTCAATCAAAAATCGACACGCTCATCCTTTAACGAGAAACTCACAAAAAATATACAAAAGGAATTCAGCTGCAATTTAAACATAAATAATTTATTAAAATATTAAAACATGATGAACTCAAATTTTCTCACATACTATTGTAATCAACATTACACAGAAAATCTTCAAAACAATTCACCATGCCAAACAGACGTATTGACAAACAAAATAAAACATTATTTGACATCACCAGACTTTCAAAATAAAAACTATCAAAAGTTCATTAATCACAAACAATTCTTCATACAAACGATCTACATACAAATCATATTTCATCAATGAACGAAAACATAAATATCGTAAGATACTACACATTTTACCAACAACAAAAAAAATTAAACAAATAATAAAAAAAACTAAGAAATTGAAATTCTTTAAAAAATCCAAGCACCACCAAAACATAATAAAAAAACATAAAACATATATTCTAAAGAAATCTCTACTACGAATGAAAAATTTCAAAGATCTTATTTCAAAAAAAAATAATAAAGGCCACCCACATTTTAATTATATAACAAGAAAAAATAATAAACAATTAAAGAAATTGGTTTTTCAAGTTCAAGAAAAAAATACAAAAGAAAACATAAGGAAATGCAGTCCATCGACCCCGTATGCAAATACATATGGAACATAGAGTCCAATAGATAAAGAATTTAAACGCCATAATAACAACAACACATTTTCTAAACAAAAACATAAAGAAACATAATTATTTCTTACAAACGGAACATGAAAAATCTCAGGTTTCAATGAAAAATAAAAACTATAAAGATAATCGTAAAAATTTAGAATTAGGTGAAGAGGGATTATATTTTCAATGTCAGGAGAAAGATAAGAAAATAAATATTATAAAGAAATATAGTTTATTGACTCCGTATGCAAATACATATGGAACATATGCAGTGGCGTAGCTAGCATGGGTGGCACCCGGGGCGGATATTGTGGTGTCACCCCAAGAATGAAAACTGTCAATATTAATAAAAAGCCAATAAACGTAATTTATAATTTTATTTAATTAATACAAATGAGCATTATTATTAATAAGTTACGTATAATTAAAGTACTGTTTTATGCCCGATTTATAGTCGGTAACTTTAACTTAACGTTAGCTTAACGTAAAATACAAATGTATGAAAATGCACTAGAGCAGCCATGGCGAACCTATGGCACGCGTTCCTTAAGTGGCACGTATGAAAAATTTGCTGGCACGTGAATCATTTTGGTTCTTACATTAAATATTTTAAAACACAGTTATTTTATTACACATAATTTTTTATTTTTGTAAAATATAACTTTAATAATAAAATTAAAGTTTGTTTCATAATTAAAATAAATATAATAATTAATTTATAAAATTAAAGTTCAACCATTTCAACCCTACAGAATAATTTCTTCAATATTTAAAACAGTTTGTTTACAAATTTGAATAATAAAATAATTATTTATAAAATAAAATAAAGATTTTTTTACCAAAATAATTTTCACAACTCTGGAGTAACAATTTTTTCGTACAAACGAATCGTTAAACTCATTTTACATCCTACGTATCGTGAATGAAAGTTGAACTTTACGGCCGTAAAATAAAATCCCGTTGCTATATAAAACATTAGGGTTTTTTCTACTTTGCCGCCCGTAAAAGAATCGCTCTTAAAATAATCATAAAATTAGAACAAACAAAATATAGATATTTACATATCTAGGGCTGAAAGTTGAAAATTACGCCTGCGGTTCATATTGAAGCCCGATGCGAAGCGAGGGCTTTTTTTTAACCAAATAAGCAATCTTTCTTTCAGCCTGATTGTATGTACAACGTTTTACGCACAAATGCACAACTGAATGGTTAAATAAATCAGTTTTTAAATTTTATAAACTCGCTAAACATTTTGAAAATTTAAAAAAAAAACTCAACATGCCAAGATTTATTTGTTTGTTCTAATTTTATTATTATTTTACGGGCAATGATTTTACGGGCGGCAAGGTAGAAAAAGACTAACATTTTATATAGCAACGGGATTTTATTTTGCGGAGGATTTAAAGTTCAACTTTCAGCCACGATAACTATGATGTTATAGTTAATTACATATCGAGGGCTGGAAGTTGAAGTTTACACCTGCGGTTCATATTGAAGCCCGACGCGAAGCGAGGGCTTTATTGAACCAAGGGGGTAATCTTTCTTTCAGTCTGTATGTACAACGTTTTATGCAAAATTGCACAACTTAATTGTAGAATAAATCAATTTTTGAGTTTTTTAAAATCGCTAGACATTTTGAGAATTATACTAAACATGCCAAGATTTTCTCTATAAACTTCATACAATATTTTATTTGTTTGTTCTAATTAGCATTAGCATTAAGTTCAACTTTCAGAAATAGGTTGTAAAATGTGTTTTACAATTAGTTTGTGGGTAATATAGCATTTTACATTACAAGCTAAGTAAAATGGTTTTTACTGGCGAATGGAGGATATAACTGACGAGTCAAATAAAAGTCAGTTACCTCCTTGAGCCAGTAAAACCAGTTACCTGGCGTGTCATGTATAATATTTTATTTGTTACTAATTTTTTTTTTTTTAATAAAACGTGTTGTGTAGTAGGAATTATAACATGTGTCACAATAACACATAAAAACCCTTTAAGAACAAGGTCCCACAACAACATACGTTCAAAGGTGTTGATGGACGTAAATCTTTCTTTTTTTGTTTTTTTTTTGTAAACAACTAAATAAAAGTCGAATAAAATTAAAAATGATCAAATTCTGTTTTCTTCCAAATTATTACTCAAAACTCAGAAAGCATAGAAAAAAATGAAAATGTATGAAACAAAAAAATAAAAATGTTCTCTACTAACTTGTTAAATTCATAACACTACTAGCCAGTTAAAATGACTTTTCAACGTCAACTAACAATTCGAATAAATGACGTTTACAATTTAGTAGCAAATAAAATGTGTTTTACGATTCGATGGTGCGTAAATTATTGTATGAACTTATGAAGTTTATAATGAAAATCATAGCATGTTTGGTTCTTTCGAATGTTTTCTTAAAAAATGTCAATGTCGAAAAATATCTTAAAAAATTCAAAAAATGATTTATTTTACAATTTAGTTGTGCAATTTTGCATAAAACGTTGTACATACACCAGGCTGAAAGGAAGATTACGGCCTTGGTTCTATAAAATCCCTCGCTTCGCTTCGAGCTTCAATATGAACCGCAGGCGTAATCTTCTACTCTCAGTCCTCGATACGTAAATAACTATTCTAACCAACAATTTTTATAATATGTATATCTTTTGTGTGATAACTTTAAGTTGTTTACATAAAAAAGCTGTAGAAGTTTTCAAAAAAGAAATATATAACCTGATATATTTCCGAGAATAAAAAAACACGGAACATCCGATTTTCAAAAAACACAAATAATTTATTTTACGTTTAAATTATCTCTCCCATTAGCTAAAAAAAACACGATCACTATTGTAAATTCAGAAATTATGCGTTCACTATGTCTCGGCTTTTAGTCTTTAGTCAATCGATATACGCATAGTATAACGACGTTCCAGTGAAATTATACAAAAATAGTTAGTTTTATTTCAACCTTTGCATTAAAGTGCATGTGAAGATGAGAGAGACAACCGCACTATTGTAGAAATGGCTCGAACTTTTAAGTATTCAAATGCAAAAGCTAAATTTCCGGAAGCAATTTGGGCAGAGCTTGTCAATTCAGCTATTTATGTTCTGAATAGAACTGCCAAGTCTTCAGTTGAAGGTATTAGTCCCTTTGAATCCTGGATGGGTAAGAAGCCAAGAATTAAGCATTTGCGCATCATTGGTTCTGTCTGTTACATTCACGTACCAAAGCAAAAACGAAAAAAGATGGACCAAAAGGCTGTGAAAGGTTTTCTTGTTGGATACGATGGGGATGAGCGCTACCGAATTTATGTGAAGGCCGAGAACAAAGTCATATTATCGAGAGATGTGCAGTTCCACGAGCAAATTCTGGATTGTGAAGACAAACTTGTGCTACCATTTCAAAGCTATGAACCAGAGAGTGTGTTTCCTGAAGAAGAAACTCCAGATAAAGACACAACGCTTACTGATGACCGAAGTGATGATGACAATGAAACTGGATTGGACTCTGAAGTAGAAAGCGAGGAAGAGTCGCCAAAGCCAAATCTGAGAGATCGTACTAAGTTGAAAATGCCAGAACGTCTTAATTCATATGTTTTTTCTGCAGAAGAATTTGTCAGTGAAATAGACAATCCTGAAAGTTTTCAAGATGCAATTAGCAGCAAGCAAAGTAGTAGCTGGAGAGAGGCCATGTGCAGGGAAATTTCTTCACTTAATGAAAACCAAACTTGGAATCTGACATTCTTGCCGAAAGGAGCTAAAGCTATTCCATGTAAGTGGGTTTTTCGTTTAAAAACTAATCCTGATGGCAGCATAGATAAGTATAAAGCTAGACTCGTCATAAAAGGTTTTAGTCAACGACAAGGCATTGACTACAATCAAACATTTAGTCCAGTAGCGAAGATGGCAACTGTCCGATCCATTTTAAGTATTGCAGCAAGTGAGCAGATGCATGTCATGCAATTTGATGTATCTACAGCGTTTTTGTATGGAGAGCTTGATGAGGTAATTTACATGAAGCAACCAGAAGGATTTGAAGATGGCAGCCATAAAGTTTGTCAGCTGAAGCGAAGTTTGTACGGACTTAAGCAGGCTCCTAGGTGCTGGAACAAACGTTTTGGATGTTTTCTTTCGAAATTAGGATTTAGAGCTAGCAAGGCTGATCCATGTTTGTATATTCGTGAGAAAAACGGAAAGAAGCTAATTTTGGTGCTTTATGTTGATGATGGGCTAGTAGCAGCAAATAATCTGACAGATTTAGAAGTTTTCATGGAGGAGCTTAAATCTGAGTTCAAGATTGTCTCGAAGAAAGCTGACTATTTTTTGGGTCTTGAAATCGAGGTGGCAGATACGCATATCAAAATAAGTCAAAGGTCGTATGCCGAGAAAATCATGGAACGATTTAATTTTTCTGATTGCAAACCGATTTCAACACCAATTCTCAAGGGAATAGTTGATGAGAAGGATAGTAAGGCTCACAAATTTCCGTATAGACAAGCTGTTGGAGCATTGATGTATCTTATGCTTGGTACTAGACCTGATCTGGCTTACAGCGTTGGGTATATTTCTAGATTCCTGGAGAATCCATCAATGGAAGATGTTTCTCGTGTCAAGAGAGTTTTCCGGTACATTAAGGGCACCTTAGATCTTGGTTTAGTTTTCAAGTCTGGCGAAAACTTAGGTGTTCTGGAGTGTTTCAGTGATGCTGATTTTGGTGGTTGCATGAAGACTGGTAGATCAACTTCTGGTGTGGTTGTGAAGTACGCAGGCGGTGCAATTTCGTGGCTTAGTCAAAGACAAGCAATGGTGGCTACATCAACTACAGAGGCCGAAATTGTTGCAGCGAACGAAGCTACAAAGGAAGTAATTTGGTTAAGCAGATTATTTTCGGAACTGGTAGAGCTGATGCAGATTCCTGTTCTACAAGTTGATAACTCAGCAGCTGTAAGATTAGCTCAAAATCCAGAGTTTCATCGTAGAACAAAACACATAGCCATCAAACATTTTTTCATCCGAGAGAAGGTCATAGAAGGTGTAATGGATATTAAACAAATATCTACTGATGAGCAACTAGCAGACATCATGACGAAAGCATTACCCAGAGGACGTATCAAGGCGATTTGTGACGAGATGGGACTTCTCACACAATAATCAGAGGAAGTGTTGAAGTAATTATTGTGTTCTATATTAAAATATCAAGTTATCCTTTCCTTTGATATTTTAACATATTGTTTATTGTATTTTTTCATTCTATTAAAAATCTTTCTATCAGACAGTCGTCTTTTAAATCTAATTATAAATTGTTATAAATCCTCATATTTGTAATGGCAAGTGAAAAGAAAAAACCAAAATTAAATGACTCAACAAGCAGCAGAGATTTTCAAAGCTCGTGGCCTGAAGAATATGGTATGATCAGTAAAGATAATAAGGCAGTATGTGTTTTATGTTCTGGCACAGTTGTATGTAGAACATCTTCAGTGAAACGACATTTTCAGACAAACCATAAATCGCTCTTTGAAAAAAGTAAGCAAGAACAAAGAGAATTTATTGCTCGAGCAATCAAAAATAGAAATGTTCAATCCACATCTCTAGTGAAATTTATTGGCGGTCTTTCAAATATAACTGCTGCAAGTTTTTATACCTCGAACGTTATTGCCAAACATGGGAAACCGTTTAGTGATGGTGAATATATAAAGGAAGCACGGTTAAAATCCGCATCAGTTCTTTTCGACGGTTTTGAAAATAAAGAAAAAATTATTCAACGAATAAAAGATATCCCTTTAGCAAAAAATACGGTAAAGGATAGAATCTTGGCAATGGCTGAAAATGTTACTGATCAGCAAAAAGTAGACATACAATCTTCAAGCTTAATTTCTCTCTGTCTTGATGAAAGTACCGACATAACAGGATCAGCACGGTTAGCAATTTTTCTTCGATATTGTGTGGGAAATAAAATTAAAGAAGAGTTGATAAGCTTAATTTCTTTAACAACAACAACAAAAGGAGTAGATATTTGCAATGCTGTTATATAAATGCACTTGCGGAAAGAGAAGTAGATATTGCCAAAATTGTTTCTGTAACTAGTGACGGTGCTCGTAGTATGACAGGAGTAGAAAATGGATTTGTTACTCTATTTGCACAACACGTTGGACATCCAATTCTAGGGTTCCATTGTATTATACACCAGCAGGTTTTATGTGCGAAGGCAAGTTTTAAATCACTAGAAGACGTTATGAACATTGTTACAAAAATAATCAACTTTATATCCGCACGGGCTTTAAACAAACGAAAATTTTTAGAATTATTAACTGAGGTAAACTCAGGGTACATTGGATTACTAATATACAACAATGTCCGATGGTTAAGCCGTGGTAAAGTTTTACAAAGATTTGTAGAATGTTTAGACGCAGTTAGACTTTTTTTGGATCAAGAGAAAATCATTGCAAAATATAGTCAATTAATGGACGTGGAATGGCTTATGAAATTAATGTTTTTTAGTGACTTTTGTGTACATTTAAACGAATTAAATTTTAAATTGCAAGGTGTTAACAAGACTGTTATTATTATGTTTAATTTAATCCAAGCATTCGAAGCCAAATTAAAAGTTTTTAGTCGCGACGTTATATCCAACACATTTAAATATTTCCCAAACCTAAAAAAATTCATTGCAGACGTAGAAGTCCATGAAAAACCGGATCAAGTTAAGTTAACACAGCATTTTTCTGCGATTGTTCAATCAGTTATGGAGGAATTTTCCTCGAGATTTAACCAGTTCAGACAATTTGCAGAAACCTCAAAATTTATATTAAATCCAGATACAATATCACCAGATAGTCTTAATTTGGAAATTTTTAAATGGTTGAATTTAGAAGAAATTGAAATGCAATTGATCGATTTCCAATCGAGTTCAATATGGAAACAAAAGTTTGTAGATTTAAGAAATGTTTTGGAAATTAAAGAAAAAGAACGTTTATTGGACACAATTAAAAACAACGCAGAAGAGGAAATATTGAAAACCTGGAATAGCATACCCGAAACCTTTAACTGTTTAAAAACATTAGCGACGGCTATATTGTCAATTTTTTCTTCCACATTTGCGTGCGAGTCATTATTTTCCGAAATGAATTTTATAAAGAACCGTTTTAGAAACAGAATGACTAATCAATCTAGTTCGGCGTGTGTTCTGTTAAAGGCAACGAATTATGAACCTGACATTAAATATTTGTCATCCAAGATGCAGCAACAAAAATCGCATTAATAAACTTATTATTAATGTTTACTCAGATCAAATTCATATATGTTAAGAATTTAATAAAATATTGTTTGTAATAATTTATTGTTGAACACAATCCACAATACCAATTTTAATAATACAAAAAATAATAATAATATTTAATTACAACTTTGTATTATTAAAATATTGTTGATTCTAATTTTTGTTGATTATTATATTGTTGACTGTAATTTTTGAAATATATTATTGATTATAATTTTTGTTGATTATTTATTATATTGTTATATGTAATTTTTAAAATATGTATATTATTATAATTTTGTTGATTATTATATTGTAGATTGAAATTTTTGAAATATATTGTTGACTTTAATTTTTATGATAAAATTTTTCAAAACGTTTGTTTTTATTTTATTTGTAATAATTGTATTTTTTAACATTACCAATTTTTGGCACGTTAGCAATTTCATAAAAATAGATTGTATTTTTTTGGCACGCATACTGAGAAAGGTTCGCCATGCCTGCACTAGAGCATTTATAGTCGTTAACGCAAACTTAACGTTAACTTAACGTAAAGTTCATTTCATTCTATTTTAAAGATTTTGTTAAGGATTTTTTGACGTTTAGTATAAAAACTGGAAAAAGTAATATTTAATTGCAAGTGTCCATAAAAATAAAATTTTATTTATTAAAAATAGCAAAGGATATAAAAAGAGCGACTTTAAAGCCAAATATTAGCATGAAATTAATATGAAAATAAATTTTTTTATTTTTAAATTTTGTATCAAATGTTTATTTCGAATTTTATTATTTTAAATTTTGATTTTAAAATCAGTTTGTTAAGCCGCAATTAGACTATTGCAGAACTCTGCAATATTTCTGCAATGGTAGTGTTTAAAATATTTATTGCAGAAAATTTTGGCAATGAACTCATTGCAAAACATTACAACGACTTATTGCAATGTTTTGCAATGAGTTCATTGCCAAACTTTTCTGCAATGAATATTTTACACACCACCATTGCACGACTATTGCAGAAATATTGCAGAGTTCTGCAATAGTCTAATTACGGCTTTACTTTAAAAGCATTGATTGATTTATAAAATTGATTACAAAACCAAAATTAATATCAAATCAATACGTAATTTCTTACCGACTATAAATCAACATTTTGTAGTGTCTTAAGTTACGGTTAAGTTAAAGTTAACGTTAAGTTAACGCTACCGACTATAAATCGGGCATTATAATACATTCTTTTACATGGATGTATAAAAATGAAACTTTTATGATAGGGTATAGTAAAAGAAAAATGAGAGTAAAATTAATATACTCTCACAATCGTATAATTTTAAATCACACATTTTAAATCTCTTCTTGCTAGCTTTAACAGCTGCAAACTTAGAAATCACATCTTTAAAATTTATATTTTGTGTTGCCTCATGTTCTATTGTTAATATGCCAAGGTTGTTAAGCCCCGTTTGGGTCATTGTTGCCAGCAAGTAATTTTAAATTAATTTTAATTTGCTGAAACTCCTATCACTCGAAGCCACTGATACGCAAATAGTCATAAACAACTTTAGTGCGACCATAAGATTCGGAAGAGATTCTGTAAAATCCCATTCGACGATCAATTTCAAAATGTCTATAGGCACACCCAGTTAGAAACTGTTACATTGGCCGCCTTTAAATGCCTTCTCAACCTTAGTATCTCTATGACGAGTTTTGTTTCTGATACCTCGTCATAAAAACCGGTAAATTTTGGTTCAGATAATTGCAACTCTTCACTGTTCGCCAAAAGTTTGTCAGCACAACCTCGAACAATAAAGCTACATCTTGGACTGACTTTAATTTTGTTCGGAGTTCAACATAGAATCGGTCAAGACATTCACATTTCCTTTTTAAGTTCAGCTCTTAGTGTCAGTCCTACGACGAATTCGTATTTCAATTGGAATGTCGTAGTCCTTCAATTTTTTCACAGCAAAATCTATTGCCTTTGCCTCTTCTACAATATGACTAGGTTTTTCTTCAATATAAAGACGAAGTGACTGTATTTTTATAACTAATTGATCAATATTCAAGCCTGTGCTTTGCAATATAATTCAAGCACAATTTATTCCCCTTAAAACATCATTCCGAAACATTCCACGCATAAGGTTCTGTGCAGCGCCCTAGTGTCTACATTTTCTTGTTGATCTCTTAATTTCTCAATTGCGCAGCCACAAGCCCATTAAAATTTTCATCCAATACTTCAACTGAAGCATAATGAGCATTCCAACGCGTTGTTGAGAGTCTTTTAAAAGTTGATTTGCTGTGTTTAACAAGCACTTCTCAGCTTCTAGTCGAAACAGAAAAAAATGTAAAAAATCCACTGATCCAAAAAATGTTACAAAAGCTACATTTTGTGCAAATGAGTGTTGGTCACATAAATTAATTGAATGATCTATATACCAACAAATATTGCTTTGTTGTTTTTTGCTTTAATAATAGCTTGCATTCCTCCATGTATACCACTCATATCAGGTGCATTATCATAAACTTGGGAACGACAATTCATAACGTCTAAGCCGTCATTTTCAAGATTTGTAAGAGTTTTATCGCTTAAATCAGCGGCTTTTTTCCATGTAAAGGAAAAAGTCCAAGGGATGCTTCTTTGATTTCCACTTTTCTATCATCAATTTTCACATAACGAATCACTTCTGACATTTGATCAATATGTGAAATGTCACGTGTGCTATCAAACATAATTCCAAATATTTAACCAAAATATTTATATTTTTTTTAATATTTAATTCAAGATGTGTTCTTTTAATACTACATCATACTTTGACAGTAGTTTGATTAGTTCTAAGAAATTGCCTTTATTTAAAGAACTTTGTCCTTCATCATATCCTCGAAATGCTATATTTTCTTTAGATAAAAACAAAGTTATATCCAATAATCTGGATAAAAGATGTTTCCACTTCTGTTTTTCATTATCTATTAATAGCAAGACTGCGTCTCCTATCGTTTTATGAAATTTTAACCTCGTTCCCAAAGTTTGCCACTTTTCAAAATTGGTTTATTCTAAAAACTGCGAAAGCGTTTTTCAATAAAATTAAAATACATAAATGCAAAGTTCGTGAAAATTGGCATAATGTAATTTTAACTTACAATTAAAACGAATTGAAAAAACTAAAGTCAGTCTTCATCCTCAATAATGATAGTCGAAGTGTCTATTGACACCCACCACGGAAAAATCCGTAACTCTAATTTCCACCATAGAGACACGGACATTTTTAAAGAAATGAGCCGAATGAAGCTTTATCCGTTTGGCACCCACCACGGAAAAATCCGTAACTCTAATTTCAACCATAGAGACACGGACATTTTAAAAGAAATGAGCCGAATGAAGCTTTATCCGTTTGGCACCCACCACGGAAAAATCCGTAACTCTAATTGCAACCATAGAGACACGGACATTTTTAAAGAAATGAGCCGAATGAAGCTTTATCCGTTTGGAACCCACCACGGAAAAAGCCGTAACTCAACCATAGAGACACGGACATTTTTAAAGAAATGAGCCGAATGAAGCTTTATCCGTTTGGCACCCACAACCGAAAAATCCGTAACTCTAATTTCAACCGTAGAGACACGGTTATTTTAAAAGAAAGGAACCGAATGAAGCTTTATCCGTGTCTCTAATATCAGCCGTGAATATTACAATAATAAGCCTTAACTCACGGATGAATACTGTCCACGGATAAATACCATCCACGGACAAATATCATCCACGGACAAATACCACCTACAGATAAAATCTGACATATATGCCATTTCTAATCCCATATATTTTTTCATTCATTTAGAACGAATTATACAAAAAATTTATTAATCAATAATTTGATTGTAGGAATAACCTTAGTAATAAAGAATTGATGATACTGCTATGAGTATATCTCGTAATTTATTCTCTGACTCTTATTTTAAGCTTGCTGATAGTGCACCACGTTACACGAGTGACTAATATCCGTGGCAATTGGACACGGATGATTAAAAATTCAAAATTTGAATTGAAAAATTCAAAATTTGAATTGAAAAGTTCAAAATTTGAATTGAAAAATTCAAATATATGTTTACTATCAATAATAATTTAGCAACAACATTATATTTTTCCTAAAAATAAAATAAAATAAAATAGATAAAAAAAATTGTTCATAAATGATTCAGGTAAAAAATTAAGTTTTAACGCTATTATGAAGCAGAAGCATAAAAAAAAGTAAAATGATAAATAAATTCTTTTTTATTCGCCTACATATTAAAGTGTTACTTTATTACTGTGATTTGCGGCTTTAAAGTATCACTTTTCAACTATTTATTTTATTGTCATAGCTACGTCCAAAAAAGTAAAAAGCATTTGTATTTGGTTATATTCTATGAAAAATAAAAATTTTTCTCAAAGCAACCCTTAAATTCAAAATTTCATTATCCAATTAAAATAGTTGTTATCATTTGTTGTCATGGCTACACAATAATTTGGAAAAAATAATAAATATTTTGTCAAAGGTTACTTGTTCCACATATTTTTATTTTAAAATTTATGAAAATTTATAATTTTAATTTAGAATAAACAAATTTTCTTAAAATATTTTGCTTGCGGCGAATAAAAAATAGTATATGATGCACGGACGTAAGCTATTTTGGGCTTAATGTGGGTGCAAATCTCGGCTAGCGCCTCGATTTGCAAACTCCACATCCGTCCAAAATCTTTAGCTTTGCGTCCTAGCATCATAATGTACTATTAAGAAAATAATTTTATCATTTTGACACTTACGTTACTTTAGAATGTTTTTAACGGTTATTTAAAATTGTTTATAATTAAAAAGTAATGTATGATAAAATTTCTTTTCAGTATCATAAATTTCGATAGAAATTGGCGAGTTTTTTAATACAACAAAAAAATTACTCAAAAATAAAACTCAAACTAAAATTTTGACGAGCACTTATCTTACAGCTAACCATGAAAAAATCCAATTTCGAATTCCTTTATTTCACCATTGTAATAATATTATAGTCGTTATATGGCTCAAAGCATATAAATATTCTTTAAATCTGAAATTGTAACATATTTTAAAACTAAAAAACTGAAAAAAACAACGAAAAACAGAAATAATTTAATATTTATGGAATGCGATTTTATTTTCACTTAAAATTCGCCGTAGTTACATAATTTTTAATAGAGATGGCATTGATTTCCTTTTTTCGAAATACATTTTACATTCCTACTTTCCGAAACTACCTTTCCTATTTGAAAATTTTGACAGCTAATTTGTATTTTGAAAACATTCATAAATATTATTTCTTCCAAATCAAGGTTGCTTTTGTTATTTTTAATATAATTATTATCTTAAATTACTACAGTTAACTGAAAAGAAAAAGTTAAGTTAAACTTAAATGATTAATAATTATTAATTATTAAACTTATTTGATTAATAATTGTATCGTATCGTATAATTGTATAGTATCAAGTATGTGTGGAATTATGTTTTATTTTCTAGTTTGTAACAAGTGCGACGTATTTCTTCAAATTAATAGTGAATCAGCAAACTCTAATAAGCTACCATCTGTTAAAAATTATATTTTGTGACTGGAATTCCAACTTTAGCTTTGTTAGAACGTTTGCTTAAGTTTTGTTTATTTATAAGATCAGTAGATCTATAATATCACGGTCTGTACAACATTTACTCGCCGAAACACACATACTAGATATTAGATAACAATAATAAGTGTGTAACTTGTTAATTATATTTAATTTCACTTTTTCTTTTTAGTTATTTTAATTATGACCGTTGAACCCGGTTTTGGAGGTCAAAAATTTATGAGTGAAACTCATATGATGGTATCGAACCCAGATCAGTGGATAGAAAAAATGGCCGATGCTGGTGTTGATCAATATACTTTTCATGTTGAACCGGTTCAAACAATTGTTGCAGAAGTTTCAAGGAAAGTTAAAGACGCTGGAATGAAGGTTTTAGCTTTAAAACCATGCACTCCGGTTGAGCATGTGAAAGAGATCATTCCCTTAGCTGATATGATTTTAACTATGACCGTTGAACCCGGTTTCGGGGGTCAAAATTTATGAGTGATATTATGCCAAAAGTGGAATGGCCACGTTAAAATTACCCCAACATCAGATATAGAGGTTGATGGAGGAGTTGGACCAGAAACAATTAATGAGTGTGCTAAAGCTGGAGCAAATATGATTGTTGCTGGTACAGCAATTATTCGGGCTACTAATCAAAAAGATATCACTTTTAAAAATTCTTCAGTAGTTTACACTGGTAGTCTCATAAATATGTTATTGTTCCTAATTTTAAGATGATTTGTTAACTTGGGCTGGATATGGATTTAGATATGGATATGGATGTGGATATGGATATGGATATAAATATGGATGTGGATGTGGATATAGATGAAGATATAGATATGGATATGGATGAGGATATGGATTGGACTTCGTATGGATATGACATGGACATGAATTGGATATGGATTGGATATGTATTAAATACAGATTGGATATTGATTTGATATGGGTTGAATATGGGATTGTATATGGATTGGATATGGATTGGCTATAGATTGGGTATGAATTGGATATGGATTGGATATGAATTGAGTATGGATTGAATATGGATTGGAGATCTATTGGATATGGATTGGATATGGATTGGATATGGATTGAATATGGAATGGATATGTATTGGATATGAATTGTATATGGATTAGATATGGATTAGATATAGATTGGATGTAGATTGGATATGAATTGGATATGGATTGGATATGGATTGGATATGGATTGGATATGAATTGAATATGGATTGGATATGGATTGGATATGAATTGGATATGGATTAGATATGGAATGGATGTGGATTGGATAATAATTGAAAAGGGATTAGTAATGGATTAAAAATTGGATATTGATGTTATATTTTTTTTATATAGACCAACAAAAACAAATGTTATCAACGGAAAAAACATTAAAAATGTAAATTCAGCAGTTTTTTTTAAGATGTTTAATACACAATGTACGAAAACAAAACAAGCAAAAAGAAATGATATCTTAGCGGAAAAAAACATCAAAAATGTAAATACAGCAGTTTTTTAGAGAGATTAGGTACACAACGTAAAAAAACAAATAAAAAGCAATGACATCTTATCACACGCACATTTCAGCGGTAAGAACGTCAAAGGAACCAAATCAGGAGTTTGTTTTTAGGGTTTAATACACAACGTAAAAGTACCAAACCAAAGAAATGATACATTTTGATAAGCAAATTGGATACTGCGACAATAAAAACATTTCATGTAACTATTCAAGCTAAAATTTTCAATAAACATACCAAGCTCCAAAAATGTATGTACATTTTATGAACTAAAACTTAAAAATAAAAAATATATAAACAAATAGTTCCGATGGTCGACACAATTAAGTTTACAAAGTATAAATTTATTTTTCTTCGAATTCTAAATGCACAATGCATTATTTGAAACTTAATCTGAAACGAGAGAAGTACAAGCCAAACGCAAAAACTCTTTGAAGTGTAAGGGCTCTTTTGTCATTAAACGCCCAAAATTAGGAGTTTTAAAAATAAGATACTGTGTACCTTTGGCTTGTACTTCTCTCGTTTCCGGATTAAGTTTCAAATAATGCATTGTGCATTTAGAATTCGAAGAAAAATAAATTTATACTTTGTAAACTTAATTGTGTCGACCATCGGGACTATTTGTTTTCATATTTTTTATTTTTAAGTTTTAGTTCATAAAATGTACATACATTTTTGTAGCTTGGTATGTTTATTGAAAATTTTAGCTTGAATAGTTACATGAAATGTTTTTATTGTCGCAGTATCCAATTTGCTTATCAAAATGTATCATTTCTTTGGTTTGGTACTTTTACGTTGTGTATTAAACCCTAAAAACAAACTCCTGATTTGGTTCCTTTGACGTTCTTACCGCTGAAATGTGCGTGTGATAAGATATCATTGCTTTTTATTTGTTTTTTTACGTTGTGTTTTAATTTAGCGCCAATTGTATCTTTTAGTATTCGTATTTATCGCTGTAAAAAAATTTTTTTTTAAATATTTTAATTATTCTCAGGTTGTTTTATAAAATCAATTTTGATTAACTTTCTATATAAGGCTCTTTAATAACAATTTTAAGCACATTATAGACAAAAAAAAATTTTTTTGCTAAATTTCATAAGTCTAGAGTTATGCTGCGCGTGCAAGCGCACGCGTTGCATGTCTGTCCAAAAAAATAAATTTATTTAGTGTACAGCATATGTTGGTGATAGTAAGAAATAGTTGATTGTATTGGCAAATAACTCGCGTTTGGAAAACGCATTCGCACTAGTAATACACATTTTTTTTGTAACAAGTGCGTAAAATTTATAAATATTTATTTAATTGTACATTTAATCATTTATTTAACAAAGTTATAAACAAATTTAAGCTTTTTAAATAATCAAAGTGCGCCATCTTCGTTGTAATAGTTGTAAATTATA
Organism: Diogma glabrata; assembly: GCA_963693315.1. Classification (NCBI taxonomy): domain Eukaryota; kingdom Metazoa; phylum Arthropoda; class Insecta; order Diptera; family Cylindrotomidae; genus Diogma; species Diogma glabrata. The sequence goes on along the minus strand of CAVNZG010000553.1, from coordinate 196,080 downwards.
CTAGCTCGAAAATATATACATAAGAATCCAATTAAAACAACACATAGGAATCCAATAAGAGCTGTCAAAATTGTAAACTTTGAAAACCTAAATAAATTGTTTTTTCTTGTAATTCAAATGATGCAATGTGTTAAAGTTGTTTTTACTATATGGTAAGTTATTTAAATTATTATTTTGATATTTTAGTGCTATAAAAATATTATATATAGATAGATATATGGATAGATTTAACTACAAATCTCACATGCAGGCGGCGTTACGGTCCAGGCTTACAAAATATTTTTTGGTCATATATGCGGAAAAGTAGTTTTTTCTTGTATTTTATTCTAGTACAAAATTGAAAATTTTTTACGCATGTGTTACAAAAAGGTATATTGTTGTTTAAATTAGATATATTTTTATGTTTTCGACCAATCACGTTACGAATAGTTTGCTCCACATATATTTTCATATTTTTCATCTAAATTATACTTGAGGATTTTTAAAAAAAATTCTAAATTTTGATTATTTTTCGAATTCACTAATTAATTTTACTATAAGCTACGGAAATTCTTGAATATAAAAATAATCCACGGAAATATGTATCTGTAAAAAATGTATAATCTTCCGTAACTGGAAGAATCAGAAATTCTGGAACGTAAATACAAGCCACGCATTACCGTAGCTAGAAAGGATAGATATTTGTAACTTTGAGCAATAGATTTCCTTAACTGTAAACACCAGTCATAGGTTTCTTTAGTTGTTATTTTTGCAATGAAATTTAATATTATAATAATAATAACAACCGCGTAGTATCTGAAGGTCTGTTTTATGGCCAAGGATATCTGACAACTTAGTTTATTTAAACAACATTAACAGACCAAGTGTCTTGTTGCACTGAACATAGGTAGTTTAATGCTAGGGAATGTAGTGGAATGCTAAAGGAGGAAGTGGAATGCTAAACTCCAAAGAGAAGTAGAACTACTAGCTGAAAAAGTCATAACTAAAAGACGTGACTAGGGCCAAAAAATGAGTAAAAGGCGCTGGACATACAACTTATGCAAATTGGAGATCGATGAAGAAATCAGCAGTATAATATGTGATGCATGCTGATGGTTCTACTTTGAATGCATAAAAAAAAATGAACCAAAAAATACCAAAAAAATGAAGAAATGGCTGTATTACGAATGCAAATAATTACGTCAGTTTTTTAAAATATTTATAATTTTATTTATAATTAATAATAATTATAATTATAATAATAATAAACATTTTTAATTTTAGGATTATTATAATATTATTAATTATAGAATTAATAATTTATTGTATTTATTGTAATTTATAATTTTATATTATATAATTATTTTTTTTTCTTTATCTCCATTTAGGAGCATAGGACGTCTACTAGACTGGACCATCTGACTATGTTGGGGGCAATCGCTTTCAGTTCACCCCATGTCTTGCCAATTTGTTTTGCTTCAGCTAGCACCGTTTTCTTCCACGTCATGGGTGGTCTTCCAACTCCCCTTTTATCTTGTGGATTCCACTCTAGGGACATTCTTGTTATGTCTTCAGGTGATTTCCTCAGTTTATGTCCTATCCATCTCCATCTCCTTTGTTTTATCTTGATCTCAATGTCTAACTGCTCTGTCTGCCGTAGAAGTTCCTGGTTACTGATGGTGTTCGGCCAGAAGCATTTGATCAGTCTTCTCAGGCATTTGTTCACAAACACCTGTAGTTGATTAGTGATCTTTCTTGTATTTTTCCACGTTTCACACCCATACAGAAGTACTGACTTGACACATGCATTGAACATTCGTAGCTTTGTCTTTCTTGACAGGACGGATGCATTCCAGATCTTGTGAAGCATATTGAACGTATTTCTAGCTTTGTTAATACGCTGACTGATATCTTCTTCAGTTCCGCCTGTTTTTGCTACAGTACAACCAAGGTACACAAATTTGTCGACTTCATCCACTTGTGTTTTGTTGATGGTAATTGGTGTTATCGTTTTGGTGTTCAATCTCATAGTTTTTGTTTTTCTGATATTAATGTGGAGATCAACTTCATGTGCAAGGGTTGATAGCTTCTGTATTTTCTGCTGCATGTCCGAATGTGTGTGTGTAAGTAGACAGATGTCATCTGCGTAGTCTAGATTATTGAGCCGTTTTGTTGTGTTCCATTGGATTCCATTTGGACTTGCATCATCGAGTTTTCGCATGATACTATCTAGTACTATTAGGAACAGTAGCGGGGATAGTACACAGCCTTGTCTCACTCCTTGGTGGTTGTAGTATTTATCACTTTGCTGTCCTTTGTATTGTATTCTGTTTCCAGCATCCCGATACATTTTTTTGATTAGATCAACTATTTTCTTCGGGACGCCCATTTCACAAAGTGTCTTCCATATCGCGCTTCAGTTGATTGAGTCAAAGGCGCGTTCGAAATCCAGGAAGAGGAGATACAGTGGTGAGTTCCATTCGTTTGATTGCTCTATGATGATACGGGTTGTGTTGATATGATCAGCACAGCTTCTTCCTGTTCTAAAGCCGGCTTGATCATTTCTTAGTTTCATGTTGATTGATGGAGATATTCTTTCGAGAATGATCATCGCTAGTATTTTCATTATTGTGTTGAGCAGAGCTATACCTCTCCAATTTTGCATTCTCTAAGAGCACCTTTCTTTGGAATTGTTATGGTTAAACCTTCTTTCCATTTGGTTGGTATTTTACCTTCGTTCAGACAGCTTCTTGGAGGCTGCGATGTAATCGGATTCATTAAATCTAACCGGATCAGATGGTTTGGTCATGTAGAAAGGGCTCCATTAGATAGAATGATAAAAAAAGGGTCCCAACAACAACCACCTGGTGTTCGTCGAAGAGGAAGACCTAGACAACGCTGGCGTGATGACATCATCCAAGACCTTCGTGATATAGGATTTCGAAACTGGGGTCAACTGGTCATGGAACGAGATGATTGGAAGCTTATTGCACAGACGGCAAAATCCCTTCATGGGATGTAAACGCCAGAGAGAGAGAGAGAAAATTATCTTCATGTTGGTGGCAGTTGTCTTCAAAGTATTCTTTCCATCTATTAAGCTGTTGTTCATGTGTTGTGAGGGTTTTTCCAGATTCACCCTTTATTGGTGGAGTGTTTGTATACTTGTTAGTGACCTTTCTCACGCATTTGTGTAGTGTGCGCATATTTCTATTGGCTGCTGCTGTTTCTGCAGTCTTGAGGATGCTTTCTGTATATCTTCTGCGTTCATTCCTTGCCATCTCTTTAACTTGTTTTGCTGTACTTTCATATTTGCTGCGGATCTCGGTTGTGTTCTGATGACACAATTGCAACTTGAGCTGTTGATGTTGACGCTCTTCGATTTTTTTCCAGGTATCATCACTAATCCATGGTTTCCGTGATTTGTCTTGGTATCCAAGCACATCTGTAGCAGTTTTGACGTAAACTTCTTTAACTTGTTCCCATTTTTCATCAATGCTGGTGGTTTCGTTGTTTGTTAGATTGAGCTGGAGCGATTCATTGAAGATGTTATTTGTGTTTTTTTCGCTCAATCTGCTGATGTTAAATTTCCTCTGACATGAGTTGTTGTGTTTTACAGCGGCTGGTTTAATTTTGAATGTTGCAATTACCAGTTGATGGTCGCTGTGTATGTCTTTCTTTGCGTTGTTAATATTCCTTTGCACTTTGTGTTGTTAATATTCCTACGCCTTGTTCATGTGTGTTGGATTTACCAGAGAACCATCATGTAATATCCTTCACTTGTTGTTAGTTCTCCGCTGTTTTTCCATCTTACTTCACTGAGTGACGTATCTCGATGTTATATTCTTCCATTACTTTCTCAACTTGTGCTCACCTCGATGTTTCTATCAGAGTTCTGATATTCCAGTTTCCTACTCGTGTCCGGGTACGTTAGCCAAGGGTCGATATTTGATTTTTTTCCGGTTTGGTTTATTTTGTTTTTCTTTCTAGTGTACGTTTCTTTAATCATTTGAATTTCGGATTCACCTTTCGGATTAACGGGTGATTGGACCATCGAATCCTAGCAAGTTTCCAGGGCTGCTGGATAAGGTATACTGGCATACCGTGGGCGAGATATTCCGGCTTCAATGTGCTACAATCATATTTCCATATTTTTTCTGATGAAGTGTCCAAGCGGTCACCCGTATAAGTTGTGATACTTACCAGTGTTGCTTAACTTCCTTGTAACTGATGTTGTTGACTTATCCACTTTTCCATCTCGCCCACCCATATATAATTATATTATAATAAAAATATAATTATAATTAATATTTAAATAAAAGTTCATCCCTGGCCTCCAAACCAAACGGGCTTGGCAGATCAAGTGGTGGTCTTCTGTTTCTTGCTTAAGATAGAACTCTCGTAACATAGAACTTTTAACCTTGCTCTCATAATATGAAAATTCATCACGTCCAAACTTACTATCATCGTAGCCTCAGTATATCTTTCCCCAACTCTTGACGACGAACCTGCTCCTGAAACCCTGCAAGCTGCCGTACACAACATTCAATCAACTCAACTCATTCTCGCCTGGGATCCCTGGGTTCCCTATATCCCAATGCCTTACTCTCAACTATACTTTTAGATATTAGTTCAGCTGTAGATTAGTGTTTCAATAAAAGAGGCAAGTTACTGGTAGATTTTACGGATTCAAATACTTTCGTACGTACTTTCGGATTCAAATACTTTCGTAATACGATGTACTGGAATTTCTGTAGCTTATAGTTAGGATATCCATTTCTTACAGCTACAGAAATCCGTAGCTGGTGTTTACATAAAAAATTTCTGTTGCTTAAATCTACGGATATTTATTTCTTCCAACTACGGAAATCCGTGGCTTGTGATACATTCAAGTCCGTTTCTTTTAAAATTTCCGTGTTCCCAAGATTAAAATTACGCCACGGTCTTATCCGTGGTAGATGGTGATTTTGGATCATATGTTAAAATTTAGAGACAGGGAAAAAGCTTCATTCTGATCCGTTTCTATAAAAATTTCCGGGTCTATAAGGATAAAATGATGACCACGGCTTTTTCCGTAGATGGTGGCAATTTCGAATCAGGCGGTAAGACTTAGATATACGGAAAAAGCTTCATTCTGATCCGTTTCTATACAAATTTCCGTGTCTCTAAAAGCCACCACGGAAATTTCCGTGGTGGGTGTCAATAGCAGCACCGAATGATAATATGCCCAAAAACATAAAATTCGTTTAGAAATTTCGTTTTTTCTACTAATTTATTCTTCTAATAATATTGTCAAGAAAGTAAACGAAATACATCCCGAGCAGAAATTTTTCAGGGCTTAAGTAGGGTCCTGATCAAGTTTGCCCTTATCCGGATCAGGCATTGGTAGGGCAGCCTGATTGGGCCTTGATCATCAGTGTAATGCTTTTGCCCTATCAGGTCCTGATTGGGATAACCGGATCAGACACTGATTGGGATAATCGGATCTGGCCCTGAGTGGGACATCCGGACCAGACCCTGATATATATTTATATATTATATGCATAAATTAATCAAATCAAAATAAAAAAATTAGAATCGAAAAAATTAAAACATACATATTACCTTATAATCACTATTATTATAGTCTTTCAGCCAAGAAGCGATAACTAAAACATACATGAAACGATTTTAACTATATATTTCTAAAATGGACAATACTCTAGTGAATTTTAAATAATTGAAATTTCAGCTCAAATCGGGTCAAACATGAAAAGCCTGATCAGGGCCGAATATATTCAAATGAGGTTAACCCTAAAAGGGTATTCTAAATCAGGCACGGAACAGGCCGACATCAGATTGCTCTAATAGGGAATGCCCTTGTAAGACTGACCAGGCCGTGATCACGCCCTGACTGAATTCAGGTTTTCTCTAACTAATTTCTGCTCAGATCTTATAAAATCTTCTATGTAAAATGTTCAAAATGTTACCATTTACAATCAGTAAGACGAATATCCCAGATAAAATCCAATTACAATTCGAAATTATTGAACGTACGTTTTATTTAAATCCAGACAATGGACAAAAATCCAATGGTGCCCCGGTTTTGTACAATGTCTAAAATTCATCCTTAAGTGCGTTATATTGGACAGATATCCAAGATCCGAAATCATAACCATCATATAATTGACTAAATGGAAATTAATCGCAGATTTTGTTCAATTAGTCCCATATCTTCTTATGTATCACAATTAAAAAATGGATTTGATTAACATAAATTCAATTTTTTTTTATTATGTTAAAGTACACTTATGTACTTTATGAACACTTATGTATTTGACTTATGATTTCTTTATTGCAATATTGCAATGTTATTAAATATTTTTGTCTTATTAAATTTTATCATTAATATTATAAAACTGAAAACAAACAGGATGAGTATGTATCAGTATCTACCTATAAAAATTTGCAAAACTATAGTAATTGCATAACTACCATTTCATTCCACAGTAAATATTTATGTGTCCATTCGAAAACGACCCATTCCAATTTACGAGTTTCCAGATAAAGGGAAAAAGAAATTATTTACAAACATGGTGATTTGATTGTTTATTGGTTTCCTTAGGTGTTTACAATTAATTTGTTTGAAATGTAAAACATATTAGGTAGTAAAATTAAGCTGATATTTTAGAAATAATTTTGGAGTAGAGACATAATTTTGGAATAGAACAGAACTCAAGGGTGCCACCCTATCGACACAGGGTGCCACATTATCAACGGAGACCACTTTTTCTATACATTATTCAGCATATGTGTTTTCAGACCTGGTCGTTAAAGAATCATTCTTGTATACTAAATAATGTACCGTAAAAGGAAACGGTCAATATGGTATCTATAGGAATATTCAAAGCTATTGAGTAATTGTGGTGATGGTATTCAATGCTCAACATGTTGATTCGATTGAAAAAAAAGAAATACACACATATTGTTAAAATTTTATTTACGTAATAACTTAAAAATTTTAAAAAGTAGAATAGATCCTTTTTAAACTAATAGGTCACATTTATGTCCTATAAATGTGTCCTGTTGGTTTAAAAAAGATCTATTCTACTTTTTAAAATTTTTGAGTCATTACGTAAAATAAAATTTTAACAATATGTGTTAGTCGAAACTCGGACGCTTGGGACCGGAGGCTTCCCGGAAAATCGAAATTCCCGGTTGATCGAATTTTTCAGTTTTATAAAGAAGTACACAATATTCATAATAATTTTGAACATATCTATGTATTTTTAGTAATTCATATATAAATAATAATTCATAATTCACAAATATAACATATTTGTAGTATGTACATATTTCATTATGGTTCTTGGTGACTTCATTATAATTCTTGGCGACTTTAATGAGCAGGTTGGAAGAGATATCTCTTATGGAAATGTGGTGGACCCCAACAGTCAACATTTGAATTCGAATGATAATGGTGAGAGAATGACTGAGTTTGCTCTATCAAATAATTTGAGAATTGCCAGTACGTTCTTTTCGCACCGATCGATTCATAAACAGACTTGGGTCTCATCGAACGGAAACACTCGAAATCAAATTGATCATTTTGATTGATTGATTTTGCAATTAAAAATCAATCCTTCTGCTGTACAACTGTTTGGAGAATATCAGTGTGGCTTCCGGCGGGGCCGAGGTACCACCGATGCACTTTTCTCGATAAGGATGATTTTTCGTTGATTTCAGGCAGGCCTACGATTTCACTCTTCATTGATTTCACTCTTCATTGATTTCAGGCAGGCCTACGACTCTCTCGAACGAGAGACTCTATGGTCTGCTCTGGTTTCAATGGGAATTACTGGTAAACTGGTATCACTATGCAAAATGACAGTGCAGAACTCTCAATGCTGTGTACGAGTAGAGAACGAAATATCAAAGTTTTGTAAAGTCGACTCCGGTTTAAGACAAGGTGATGCTACCTCGCCTATACTTTTTAATCTAGCCTTGGAATATGTGTGCCCTCAAAAGAAACTACCGACTAACACTAATATTTCGTCAGTAAACTCAGTACAGATGATTGCTTACGCTGTTGATGTTGTCATCATCGGCCGAAGTGAAGCTGTTATGAGTGAGACTTTCAAGTCGCTTGAGAGTGGTGCTAGAAAAACTAGTCTTCAAATTAACCACATTAAAACCAAACATATGGGTGTTTCAAGAGAGGCTGAGAAGAAAGATTTGATGTGCGGCGATGAACGAATTGAGGGAGTTGAATCTTTTAAATATTTGGGATCAATGCTTGACTCAAACAACAGCATATTTACAGATATAAAAGCTCGAATCGCTGCAGGTAATCGAACTTTCTACTCAATTAAACCTCTCCTTGGATCACCGTATGTATCAACTACCACCAAGCTCGAGTTATACAAGACATTGATTGGACCGGTTGTGATGTATGGGTCACAAACGTGGACCCTTACACAAAATGACGAGTCGCAGTTATCTGTTGTTGAGCGTAAGATCCTACGCTACATTTTTGGTCCACTTAAGACATACGATGGAGAGTATAGAACCCGATATAACTTTTAGATCAGAGACCTTCTTGAGGGTGCTGATATAATAGGATTTCTTGGTTTGGGCATGTTCTACGAGCCGTTTCACAGTCTGGAATGATTAGAAAAATGTACGTTGGTACCCCAGGGAGTCGGCGAGGTAGACCACGACTACAATGGGAGACTGACGTAATAAACGACCTTAGAAAAATCGGCTGCCATGGTAATTATGTCGCTGTTGCGAATGACCGTGGTGAATATTCAAAGCTGATTAGCCTGGCAACGCTCTTACATGGAGCATGAACGCCGATAAAAAAATTAAAAAAAATGTCTGCAATATTAACTATTACCAATATTTAACGGAAAAAGAATTAAAAATCGGGTTAATCAATCGAAACCCCGGTTGAAAAAGTTACCTACAAAAATCACGGATAATAGAGGTTTACGGATAATCGGATCCCGGATAATCGAGTTTCGACTGTATTACATTACATTATGATAAGTTTAGGCCAGTAAAAATAGTATTTGAACAACAAAAAAATTCGTTACAGCAAACTGACAGCGGGATATTGTGGAACACGATATTGTAAAAGAGGGAAACATAAATCGAACCAACAGCTGCTATCCGGGGGAAGTGGGGTGGGTTTTTAGGGGTTGAACACAGTTTTTCGTGATTTATAAATCGGTAAACCGTGCATCCTATCAAAAAGAGTTATATGTAAAAGTTGTAGGAAATAAAAAGATCTACAACTTTTGCACGGACCATTTTTACCCTAACCTCAAAATTTTTCGAAAAAAAATGCAAAAAACCGATTTTTTTCTTTTTTTCTTTGACAAAAAAAATTTTTTGAAGCTCAAACGTTGGAAAAAGATACCTCTATTTATTGCAAAAAGGCGGTAATTTTTTCGGAGGTAAATATTTAGACGTTGTTGTTAAATTTAATTTTTTTTTTAAAAAAATTCAAATTTTTAACTGCGATTCCTCTTAAAACTACGCCTCCTTCAGAGTTCTGTTTTGGCTCACTTACTCATTGATACGTTTTTTTTTTGATAAGTTGTAAAAAAAGGTAAGGAAAATAGGGCGGGAAAATTGAAGAAACCGAAAAAATCGCTTTTTTCGTGGTAATTTGCATATTTATCGTTGAATAATTGTTACTAATTATTAAAATCATTTTAATTTTTTTATGATTACGTAAACGACGATCATTCGGAAATATATTTATGAATAATTATATGCTTTCGTTTTCGATCTTGATAGAAATTGTTCGAAGAAAAAATCAACAATTACAATTTTAGTCGTACTAAAAATCTTTAAAATTAATTATTTCAAGAACACGAATATTAGCCTCTTTGTTAATTTGGAATATTTTAGAGTAAGGATAGAACTGTTTTTACAAAAAAAAAAATAAATTAAATTCCAATTGATCTTCAACCCAAGCGCCATCTTTAAAAAAGTTTTTTTAATATTTTAATTTTAAAATTAATTACAAAAACAATTAATTAATTTTTTTTCAAACGATTAACTAATCACCTTTTAAACAAAAAAAAGTTTGATAAAATTGCTAAAGCCGTTTTTGAGCAATTTGATTTCGAAGGTACATCGGATTGGCAGAATTTTCATTTTTCGAAAATATTTAATACTTATTTTAGTTTATAATACATGATAATTAATTTATGATATGTTTTAATTTAATATAAATTTTTCATTGTAGTTGAAAAGAAAATTCACTATCTATTTGATAAATTTCAGTAAAATCTGCAACTGGCATATTTTTGCTAGCAAATATTCGAATGGGTTTTGACCGTCGAACAAAACGTCTGTCTGCAATTTGAGCATGTTTTGGGTAAAAGATTAAACCTTCAGAAAACCCAAAAAAGCCTAATTTAGTACCTTCTTTAAGCCTCATTTAGTACCTTCTAAAACCAAAAAAAGCTTAATAGAATCAGTAAACTTGGTTTTAGTGTATGGCACAAAGTACAAAAAAAAATCAAACTATACTCAAATGCCTTTTTCTCAAAAACAAAAAATAACGATTGTCCTTAGGTTTAGTATGTTTTGAGTAAATAACAATTCTGTAAAATATAAAAAACATGAAAGAAAACAAAATAGTAGTTTAATCAATGAGTGAATAATGAAGTAGTTTATTCTCAAGCAAAAGTTTAAAATTCGAGCGAGGCACGAGCGAGAATTTTAATTTGCGAGAGAATAAAATTCATTATTCACGAATCGATTACAATACTTTATTCTCTGACAAAGTTATAAAAATTGTATTATAAAAAATAAAAACATTTTCTTCAATTAAAACAATAAATCTTTATTGTTTTAATTGATAAATCAAATTTCTTAATAAAAAAACCCTGATGATAAAAAACGACCTTCTCATACAATCAACCAAGTTCAACTAAACGAAATAAGAGAATTACTCAAAATTTGATTTTTGAACAAAACTTATCAAAGCAAATGTGATAATAATTTGAAAATAATTTTAATGAAATCAAAACAATTTGACCAATTGGAATCATACCGATTGAATAATGATAATTTTTTTATAGGAAAATTTTCATTAGGCAATAGGTTAAGTTCATTAGACTATAGGTTAAAAAACAATACAATAATACATACTATTATTATCGAAAAAACATACAAATAAAGCTGATATAATTAAATGGAAGAGAATAAAGGTACTTTTTGAGATCGATATGTTTGAAGAATAAAATTTACTTTTTTGTTACTTAAATAAACTAAGAGTAACGAAAGTATATATAATTATTCATAAATGTATTTCTAAATGATCATCGTTTACGTAATCATAAAAATTTAAATGATTTTATTAATTAGTAACAATTATTCAACGATAAATATGCAAATTACCACGAAAAAAGCGATTTTTTCGGTTTTTTCAATTTTAGCGCTATTTTTTCCTTACCAGTATACCTTTTTCTTACCACTTTTCAAAAGTAGACGTAACAAGGAGTAAGTGAGCCAAAACAGAACTCTGTTGGAGGCGTAGTTTTAAGAGGAATCGCAGTTAAAAATTTTTTTTTTTTTTTTTAAACTAAATTTAACAACAACGTCTAAATATTTCTCTCTGAAAAAATTATTGCCTTTTTGCAATAAATAGAGGTATCTTTTGTCAACGTTTGAGCTTCAAAAAATTTTTTTTGTCAAAGAAAAAAAGAAAAAAGAAAAAAATCGGTTTTTTGCATTTTTTCGAAAAATTTTGAGGTTAGGGTAAAAATGGTCCGTGCAAAAGTTGTAGATCTTTTTATTTCCTACAACTTTTAGATATAACTCTTTTTGATAGGATGCACGGTTTAGCCATAAATCACAAAAACTGTGTTCAACCCCTAAAAACCCACCCCACTCCCCCCCGGATAGCAGCTGTTGGTTCGATTTATATTTCCCTGTCTTACAATATCGTGTTCCACAATATCCCGCTGTCAGTTTGCTGTAACGAATTATTTTTTTTTTTATAATTTTTTCTCCTATTATTACTGGCCTATTATCACAATTTATAAATTAAAATTATATGGATAACCTGGCTAAAATGGTTTCTAAGTGATTTATCGTTGAAAATATTGTGATGATTTGCTTAAATTTTTTACGGTCGGGTGTCACCCCAAAACGGGTGACACCCGATGTAGTTGAAAATGAATTTGGACATGGAAATTTTTTAATATGTTATAGTTTTTAAATTTTTTTTGGAATTTTGAAAAAAGGTTGTATTTTTGATTTTGTAATAATTTTTGCAATAATTTCAGAATTTTGGAAAAAGTTTTAATTTTTGATTTTGTAAGAATTTTTGGAATATTTTTGGAATTTTGAAAAAAGATTCAATTTTTGATTTTGTAATAATTTTTGGAATATTTTTAGAATGTTGAAAAAAGTTTGGTTTTATTATAATTTTTACAATATTTTTGGAATTTTGAAAGAAATATGAATTTGTGATTTTGTAATATTTTCTCGAATCGCTAAATTGAAGGTTTTTGAATAGTTTGCTGAAAATATAATTAAAAATGAAATTGGACATGGACATTTTTGAATTTGTTATAGTTTTTGAATATTTTTGGTTCAAAGTTTCAATTTTTGATTTTGTAACAATTTTTGGAATATTTTTAGAATTTTGAAAAATTTTAAATTTTTGATTTAATTTTAATTTTTATATTTTGGAAAAAGTTTCAATTTTTGATATTGTTATAATTTTTGTAATATTTTTAGAGTTTTGGAAAAAGTTTGAATTTTTGAATTTTTAAGAATTTTTGGAATATTATTAGAATTTAGAAAAAGTTTAAATATTTGATTTTATTCTAATTTTTAGAATATTTTTGGAATTTTGAAAAAAGTTTCAATTTTTGATTTTGTATAATTTTTGCAATATTTTCAGAATTTTTGAAAAAAGTTTAATCTTTGATTTTGTAATAATTTTTGGAATATTTTTAGAATTTGGAAAAAAGTTTGATTTTATTTAATTTTTACAATATTTTTGGAATTTCGAAAGAAATATGAATTTGTGATTTTGTAATATTTTCTCGAAACGCTAAATGGAGAGGTTTTTGAGTAGTTTGCTGATTGTATCATCTTTTTACTAAATTTTGCTAATTTACGATCTTTTATAATTTTCCGGCATCGTATTGATGTTTCGTGTTAGTTTTGTAATAAATTTCTAAACAGAGATTAAAAAAAATACTTGGACTTTAACAAAGAGTTATGTTTGATATACATCGCTGCCCAAAACTAAAAACCATGTCCTCATAAAAGTTTTTTGCCGAAAACTATATCAAAAACCTTAACCCAGACCGAAGTCTTGATATCTCAGAGCTGTGAGATTTCAGCCCCTCCATATTTTCTTTTTTAGATTTTAAAAATGCTGATAATGAGGGTCTGAACTCATATCTTCAATCATTCGACTGGATCGCCTGTTTCAAAGGTAATCTTGAGCAAAATGTTAACACATTTTATGATATCCTAAATTTGGGCTTAGAACAATACGTTCCTATCATAAATTCTAAAATCAAAAACCCTAATCGGTTGCCGTGGTTTGAAAAAAAATTAATAAATCTTAAAAATCAAAAAAAGAAAATTTATTGCAGGATGAAGAAAAGTTTAACTGATCATGATAAAAACAGTTATTTATGTATCTCTAACGAATTCTCTGCATACCAGCGTGAATGCTATAAAAGACATCTGATGTCAATTCAGTCTAAAATATCTAATGATCCGAAAAACTTGTGGAAATTTGTGAATAGTAAGCGCCAAACAAATGGCTTTCCATCAACTATGACTTATAATGGTAATAGAAGCTCTGATCTTAAAGAAGTATGTAGTTTGTTTGCCGATTACTTCCAGAGGATGTATAAAATCGATCATTCTCAAATTACCGATCACTTCAAAATATTTAATTATGAAAATAATATCTCAATCCCAGATATTACTCCTGAAACAATTTCGAATGGCTTAAAATCTTTTAAGGATGGTTGTGGTCCTGATGGTATTCCTGCTCAAGTTTTGAAAGAACATAATTCCACTTTATCAATGCCTCTATCGATGTTATTTAATCAATCACTTTCAACTGGGGTTTTTCCATTCTGTTGGAAAATATCCCAAATAACTCCCTTTTTTTTAAATCTGGTAGACGTAGTGATATATCAAATTACCGTGGTATATCGCTACTATTCTCAATTCCAAAGCTCTTTGAATCGATCGTCTCTGATATATACTGTACTTCAAACTCAAGACTTTTATTTGTGAGGAACAACATGGGTTTTTTCGCGGTCGCTCTACACAAACTAACTTACTTGAATTTTCTAATAGAGCCATTGATATTATCGAATCAAATAAGCAATTAGATGTCATTTATACTGATTTTAGTAAGGCGTTTGATTCGATTGACCATGAGGTTATAATAACAAAGCTTAGAGCTTACGGTTTGTGTGGGCCTCTATTAAACTGATTAAGATCCTATCTCATCGGCCGTACGCAATTCGTTAAAATTGAAGGCCATCTCTCGAAATTAAGTCCATTCCGGTGTACCTCTAGGTTCTCACTTGGGGCCTCTGATGTTTATTCTATTCATTAATGATATTAATGAGAAGTTGAAGTTTTCAAAATGTTTAATTTACGCAGATGACCTTAAAATTTTCCGTGCTGTAAATTCTGCTGATGACTCGAAACTTCTGCAGGAAACTTGGACTCTATTGTAGATTGGTGTTATAAAAACAAATTAAACCTTAATATGAAAAAATGAAAAATCTTAACTTTTCATCGCGTAAAAAGTCCTATGTTAGCCGAATACATAATTAATGGTGAATATTTGTCTCGATGCTTTGAGATTAAAGATCTTGGGGTTATATTTGTTCCATCTTTGAAATTTAATCGTCACATCGATTTTATAATTGCTAAATTAATGACTGTGGTAGGATTTTTAAAACGAATCATGAAAGAGTTCAATGATCCTGATGTCTTCAAAAAATTGTATTTTGCGTTTGTACGCTCACAGCTTGAATGTTCCATTTGTGTTTAGAGCCCTTATACGCAATGTGATATAAAGAGAATTGAAAGAGTACAAAACTCGTTCATGAGTTTTTATCTGAGGAAAACTGGGTTATTGTTCTATAATACTGAAAAATCTCCATGGGAGAATATTCGTTCTTTAGGTAATTATGAGGAACGGTGTAAACTTATTTCATTGGATTCACTTGAAGTTCGTAGGAAACGAGCTCATGTTGTGTTGGTTAGAGATCTGCTTTTATCACACATTGACAGTGCTTACCTTTTAGGAAGTGTAAATTTATATGTCCCCAATAGAAATTTAAGAAATCGTGATTTTTTAGTGACAAAGTTTCACAGAACGGAATATGGAAGGGATAAGCCTATAAACATGATGGTTAAACTTTTCAATTGTGTTGCTAATGTTTTTGACTTTAATGTTTCGAGAAATGAGTTCAGACGTTTTGCTTTGTATAATTGTAAATTTAAATTTGTATATATTTATCATATTTGTATAATGTTAAATCGTACTGGATCTTACAAGTTCCTAATTGATTGGGTAAATAAATAAATATATGAAATGGATGAGGATTTTTTTATTGAATGGTAATTAGAGGACGAGATGTTAGACTGTATGGCTCATTAAAATGAGATTACAACAAGTTATAAAGAAAGGAAGAATCCTTTAAGACAAACGGTAGAAAACAAACAAATAAAGGGTGGCTTCAAATAGTAGATGTACTATAGTATAAACCCTCCCCTGTATAGATTTTTAAGCAATGATTTATTAATCTTTTCAAATGAATTATATTAAAAAATGAGCAATTTTTTTTGTTTAAACGGAGGCTTTCTTCTTTATTTCGCTACTCATCCTCTTTCCAAAAAGTTTTGAATGCTCTTCGCAACTTTTTAGACGAATTGGTCTTAGATTTATGGGGATTGTTGCTTGTTAATTAGGATGTGGTTCTTGACCTATTAACGTGGCATTATTACTATTAATTTTGACTGAAATATTTAATAATTTTGCAAGTGACCGATTGAATGAACACCGATGTTTTTAAATCGGTCAGTGCAAATGAACGATCCGGTCTGAACGGATCGCTAATTTAGCTGAGGTTACCTATCACTATTCAATACAATGGTTTTAAAGATTTGTCTTCCTGAAATTACATTTTTTACAATAGCTTTATACCAGTCGCCCAACAAACGTAACCCAACCTTTTTTAATTCACTAACAGAAATTGTAGACGAGATTAGAGCAAAGTCCCCTAATTGTGAAGTTATCGTTACCGGTGACTTCAACGTCCACAACAAATCATGGTCGGAATTCTCCAAATCGACCGACGATGTTGACAATAGTGGAAAGCTGGCAGACATTTTTGCCGCGTCTCAGGGCCTATTCCAAATTGTTAAAAGCCCAACTTTCACTCCCCGTAATGGCGGCGATAATAGTTTTCTTTTAGATCTCTATCTTACCACAATGCCAGATATTACGAATGTCGATGTCGCGAAAGGTAGTATGGGAAATTTTGATCATTATTTAATTTCATCAGTTATCGAAACTGATTTACTTAAAACTACAGCTCTCAAACCCCGTAAAATATTTCACTACTCAAAAACGGATATGAGTGGTCTTCAAAATTTTTCCCATGGTTTCCCTTTCGACCGTCATTGTTTTTACGCTGACAATGTAAATGTTTCTGCTCAAAACTTTACAGAAACCATCCAATTTGCTATCAATAAATTCGTCCCTTTTTCCATAGTAAAACCTAAGCAAAAGTACTTGTATTCGAAGGCTGCCAAATCGGCACTTAGAAACAAACGTAGATCATTTAACATATGGATTCATAACAAAACTCCCGCTAATCGATCCCAATATCTAAAGGCCAAAAAAATATCTAACCAGATTATCTCAAACGAAAAGTCTGAAATTGACAGAGCGAAAGCTTCAAAGCTTACGTCTATGTCTGTTTCTGACAAGAGTTTCTACAGTGCCATTAATTCTTTAAATTCTGGTACAAAATCTTCTATTCCCCCTATTATTGACGGTGACTTATTCGTCAAGGATCCCGCAAGAGAAGCTAAATTGATTGCTGAACGTTTTGCTCTGAACTCCACTGTTTTGGAAACTCCTAAAGAAATACCTCAAATCCAGTCTTCAGGAGTTAATATGAATGAACTCCACTTCAAACCCAAAATAGTCGCTAAACTTTTAAAGGGGTTAAACATCAACAAAGCCTCAGGAATGGACAATATTCCGCCCATCATTTTAAAAACCTTTTTCAAAGAACTTGCACCAACTTTGACTAAAATATTCTACCAATCCTACAAATCTGGTATATTTCCCTCGTGCTGGAAGTTGGCCAATGTCCAGCCCGTCCCTAAAAAGGGACCAAAGTCCGATATCTCAAATTATAGGCCAATAGCTTTACTATCGGTCCTATCCAAAGTCTACGAGCATTATATTAATACACACAATTCAAAATTTCTGGAAGTAAATCATTTAATAGCCGACAGCCAATACGGTTTTCGAAACAAAAGATAAACTACCGATCTATTAAACTATGTAGCGCATTGTTGGAACACCATACTTGATAAAGGTGGTGAAACATACGTTATCGCTTTAGACATCTCCAAGGCATTCGATCGAGTCTGGCATGCCAACTTGATCCACGAGCTCGTTGCGTATTTGTTTCATCCCAATATTGTGAAGCTGATTCAAAATTTTCTATCCAACCGATACATTTCGGTCTTCTTAGACGGATTTTCTTCTGAGTCTAAACTAATTAACGCTGGTGTACCACAAGGCTCAGTATTGTCCCCAACCCTATTTATTATTTATATCAACGAATTGTTGAAAATCACCAGCAACCCAATAAATAGTTTTGCAGATGATAGTACTCTGCACAAGTCGTTCGAGCCCCTTCCTTCAAAAGGTAAAATGCACGAACGAATTAATCCCGCCCGGAGAGACGCTGCCATAAACGTGAATAAAGACCTAAAATATGTCGCCGATTGGGGTGACCAAAACTTGGTCAATTTCAACTCTACCAAAACACAGCTGTTGATTGTTTCCAGATCAAAGACCGAGTTCCCCAAAGATATTTTATTTAGTATGTGTGATGAACCAATAGGAGAATGTAAAAGCATTCGTTTATTGGGTGTCACAGTTTCAAATGACCTACTCTGGAACGATCATGTAATTGCGATGGCAAAAAGCATGTCTAAAACTCGGCCCCCTAAATAGATGCAAAAAATTCCATATACCGACAGACACTCCATACCAATTGCTGCATGTTTATAAGCCCTATATTCGTCACTGAATGGAGTACTGTTGTCAAGTTTGAAGTGCTGCTTCTGTTTCCATCTTGGCCCTCTTGGACTCTGTTCAAAAGCGGGCTATACGAATTGTGGGTGATCGAACTTTGACATCAAAACTTGATTCAGTACAACTGTAGTGAAGCGCTGCTTCGTTGAATGACAACGAAGTGGCATAGCAGGTCATGTACCTAGCGACCCTCATTCGCGAAAAGAACCACGATCACCACGTCCAACCCTCTACTTCAACACACTATTGCACACTTTCACTCCTCATACACCCGCGCACCCTCACCCGCATACACACACGCACCTGCTTACGCACACATGCACACAATCACCCATACCTAAATCCATGCCCCTAAGTTCAACAATTCAAAATAATTTTACACCAACTTAACGGTAACATAATTTGAAAAGATCCCGTTAGTGATTGAATTATTTATTCGATTATTGTGGTAATCGGTGACATCCATATATAATTTCATAGATCAAATGGTAACAAAATTTGCAAGTTTTTTTTAGCAGCAAAAATCCCGCGCATTCAAAATTTGGAATGCATAAACAGAACTAGCAAAAAAAATAACATTTTGTTTGTTTTACTGTAAATTGTTAACCTTCAACGCTTTCGCAGTAGGAAGCAATATATAATAGGTCCTATATAATAGGTCTAATTGCTGGTTTGAAAAAATAACCAGCATACAGAATTCCAATATTATCTCCCTTTATAACACCACGCCCAGGATATATTACGAATTAAAGTATGTTCATGGCATGTGTCGGTCTGATATTATTGCGTCTGCGCAGAGTCAACAATCTCAACATCAATTATTTTTACCTTTGTTTAAATTAAATTAAAATATAACATCAGAATTCACAAATATCGTTAGATCTTGGCCTGATGTGATCGAATAATAATAAAAAAAAACAGGTTTGTCTTCTAAAATAAAAAAATTAGAGGTAATCCTGGCTACTTGTGATAGCCGTAGATATCAGTGTTGTGTGGAAAGAAACTCATTTAATCTAACTCATTCTCCTCTGACTCATACGCACATGCACCTCATACACCCGTTCATACATATCTCCATCCACACATCCATCTACACAAATTCGTACACCCACATTCTTTCCCATAATCATTCATGCATAAAATAAAAATATAAAATTAGATATGACTTACCACATGATGTTGTCCCGTCCTACTCTCCTATCCTTCAAATTCAGCCGCTCATCTCCATCAGGTCAGGTCATACACAGAATTAGATGTAATTTCTGTTTCCATTTTCCCAACTCTTGAGGGTAGTAACTTTCAGTTATAATGATCCTTTTGTAAGTGGTAACTGCATTTTGATTTCCCAATCCCCCGATCACGAAAGCACTTCATGAACCTCCTCTCAAACCACAAATAATTCATTACATGAATTCATCATAATTTTATTCAAAAGCAATCATGAAAATTTTTTTTTTTGTTGCTTAATCATTGCCATTTCTTTCAGAATTCCCCAATTGCACAATGATAAATTATGTTCCATCCTAATAAACCAAAAAAAAAACAATATTCAAAAAAAATGATACCAAATAGCGAAATAATTAATTACAGCCAATTGATATTCCAGAAAAATAATTCAACGAAAACATTTAACAATACGTCAAAAAAATTTATATTTCTGGAGCCAGAAATTCAATCAACATATCGCAAAACAATTTCATTGACAGGTCTACTAATTGTTTTCTTATTTGGAGTCTTGACCTTCGTCTACATTGTGGTGATAATGAAGTAAATTATAGTAAATTATAGTCATTCATCCACCCAGCATGCATCCCGTGAACCCACCCCTCATACTCACACTCATATATACGCGCATTCATCCTCATTTAAACACATAATTCAAAAATAAACTTAAAATAGTACTCACCACATGGTTATATCCAAATCTCGTCCCTTAAGTCGTCCTGTCGCTTAGCCTATCATGATGCACAACGAACACCTTTAGATATCCTCATCCTCCGTATGGTTTAATACCTCGAACTCGGTGATCGATGCACCCGTAAGATATAACTACGGTTCACGATATCAATAATACCCAACAACAATATACGCTGTAGTCGCGGTTCTGGCCAACGATCGCAATCGTAATCCTGATTTGTTTTGAACAGAGACTCAATTCACCTGAACACCAACGTCACTCAGCATCAGAATAATCAACACCCAAAATTTTGTTTGGCTTTTACAATTACTCAATATAACAAAAACTAATGTCACCGACAATGCCATACAATAACAATTAAATGATTTTAATTTAATTCTAACAATGTTAAAATGAAATACGCTTATACAAGAAAATTACTCTAATTTCTCTAGTTTCAACTTAACCTGATATAAAAAAAAGTCCTCAAATACATGAAGAAGGTAATTTAGATCTAACACTAAATATGATTTATTCAACAACACAAACATTTAAATAATTCTTTTTTTTTTTTTATTTTCTTTGACTATGGTTCAGTTATTATTTAGTAATTTTTCTTAAATTTTTCTCCGTTACTTTACTAAGCTCAATTAGTGAGATTATTGACAAAGTAAAACTAATTGATTTGATTTATCACTAATTATGACTTACTCGACAACACAAACATATAAACCATTTTTTTTTATAATTTTTTCTTTGAATTTAGGTTTGGTTATTATTTAGCATTTTTTATAAATTCTACTTTCTTACACGCCATAATTTGAAAAATTGAACAACAGGAAAGAAAACATTATGTATCGAAACCGTTAGTCCAATTTATTGGCACTAGTATGAGCGGCGGATATCATGTGGTTATGCCAGATATCACACGGCCTAACTTCTTTAACAGAATCTGATCGAATCTTTTTCTTGTGCCGATCACCAAGCTCAGTACATGCACACCAAAAACATATAAATTACATATGTCTAATCCCGATTTTCGAAACTTTGCATATCATATATGTATATATGAACGTTATTGTCACTTCCGACACTGTGGTTGGTTTATAATCACAACAACACAAAAAAAATGTTATTCCCGCCTAAATCACCGATCGATTATCTTGAAGACGAAGGCTCTATATGCCATGATTGAACAGAAGGTCAAGAAAACCACTATAACGGCGTTTCCTTTGATCAAATAAAAAAAAATGCTATTTAGGTTTATCATCAAAAAAAAATCACGGTAATTATTTCTTGTTAAACTACACCAACAGTTAGTTATTCACACTAAACACAACATATACTATTAGCTGTATGGTCGAGATTCGTGGTTTCTGTCTCTCATGCCGGCATCAGAGAACAAGAAACAGGAAATGATGGCCTGGTACTTTGGTTTATTTGATTTTGGTTATTACTTTATCACTGATTTAAACCACACATAAGTACAGATATCTATTCTTTTATATTTATTTCTTTGTAACACCGTTTTATACCATTATTGTTACCTGGCTGGGGGTGTTGTCCTCTCAATCCCTAATCCAATCTGAATTTTCTTGTTTTTATCACGACCATGCCAAAACCATGCACATCGAAACAAAATCACCAATCGACCGCCAGAAGATGTAAAGAAAAATTCAACAGCTGGCTGCTATTTTGACAAGAAGACGAATCATTCACAATTGACTATGAATAATATAAGAGAGCGAGATAACCAAAAATTTGCTTATTTATAAGTAATACAACAGTGTTACATCATCATAAATGCAATAAGCTTTTCTGTTAGTACAATTATATCGGGAAATTTGTACTAAACAAAAAAAGGGTTGAGTCTTAGCTGCTGTAACCCGAGGCACCTAGTATGAAATGTATTTAGTAGATTATGTTTCAATAATTTATAATATTACCAAATAAAACATAATGAATTAGAATAATGAATTTTATAATGGAAACTAACTTGGTAGATGTTAGAAATCTGCCTGGATAAAGCGAAATTGATGAATACCAAAACGACGCTTCACTGGAATAACATTACACAACTATTGCATGTCGGTCCTATGATGTTCAATGATTACCATTTGTATACCAGATAGGAGATTTACGAGAGTAAACCAAAAATGAGAACGAAGGTTCGGTCCAGGAAAATCCCAAGCGGGTGGGAAAGCAGGGCGAGTCCCAATTATAAAGACGGATCAATAGACTTACAACTATCATGACATCAGAGTACTAGCTTCGTAACACCAGTTGCACACGCAACTAATCGAGAGCACAGAACGATACCGATCGTATATATACCTGGCTCGAACCCACAACTGAGATCAAGAGTCTCATGCTCTACCGACCGAACTTCTGATATTGCATAATACCCTGTGTCACCCAATTGTAAAGTTCAAACGAAATTGTTGTTAAGTCAAACTGAATTAGCCGAAGAAGAAACAGAAACACGTGACAACACCATCAAAAAGCCGGAAACATTTACAAATAATTCATACAAGGCCCTGCAACTGACTAAATGGAACAATACGTCAGAACCTGAAGGTTCACAAACAAAATCCACATATTTGGCAAATGTAAATTCCGAACTTAAGCAACATGTTTCTAAACAACTGCTGCAATTGGGAACATGTCCTCAGAAATTGAAACATCACAGCGCAACAGTACTGGGCAGAAACACCGTGATGATTCCATTTCTATAGCATTCAATGCAACACCAAAAAGTCCTCAAAAGTACAGTTCATTACTTTGAACTGAAAATATGGAATGAAAAGTATTAGAAACAAAATATAACGATGAAATACATGCTCGTGAAAAGCCGTTAGCGGAAGTCCAAGAACGCTCTCGTAAAATATTGGTGGTTCAACACATTGATGGTCCAATTGCTGAGACATATCCAGATGAGACTATGCTTGTGAGTCCTGCATCTTCAATGCAAAAGAGAAACAGCGAATCATAACAAACATATTAAAGAATTAAAGGAAGGTGACAGCTCAAAACTGATTGGAATTGAAAAAGTTTGGAAGAAATGAAATGTAAACGAACCATGCGTTCCTGAAAGGTGTAACACTCACTGTACAATCATACGGAAAAGAAAATTTGCAACTCCTTACAGTACCATTCAGACCCTAAGCACGTATGTCCTTGGAATGGTAGAAACCTCTTCGTTTGGAAACCAGGTCATACAGCTCGTAGGCGGTACCTCCTATTAACCTTAAAACTCTGGCTTCAACAAACTTTGGCGAAAGCTTTGCCGATTTTTTTACCTGCATCGCTCAGTATAAAATTCCTTCTTAATACAGTATCACCAGGTTTAAACAAGATTATACCGCTCAGCACTTTCAACAAATGCTTCCGCAGTCAAGTCAAGAATTCTACTGCGGATCCTGTTCAGGTAATCAGGTCGCAAAATCATTTCACCCGGTTCGTGAAGACTATTCAGTCGTCTCAGCAACTCATATGATGACCCGTGAGTCACCATCGGAATTCCAAAAACAGCGTAATAAGGGGAACATTTCAGAGTCTGATGAAGAGAACAACGTAGTGCACAAGTGATCTCGCTCAAATGCGTATCCCATTTTGAATGTTCCTTATAACAGCCTCCTTTGCCACAACGCTATAAATAATTTTTTAGAAGGTGTGGGACGGGCCTTTATCAAGTAAGTTCTTACCTGGTTACAATTCTCTTTTATCACTTTCAATTTTTTTACCTAAACACAAAAACAATTAAATTTCACTGGACATAACACATAAACAAAGCAAACTCTTTAAATTTTTTCCTTTTAAATTATAATTTATATAAACTTTAATAAACAAAACTTTATCTTGAAATAATCGAAACAAACAAAAATTGAACAAATTAAATAAATTAGATGAATTAATGAATTAGACAAAATAAATATATATAAATTAATAGATACGTTCTTTGCTTTTTTCAGATTCCCAATTCGTTGTAATTGTGTTGATTGCCATAGTCCTTTTATGTTTTTCTTGACCCATACAATAGATGTTTTTTTGAACTTCCAAAATTCAATGGGTTTCAAAGGTGTTGCTCGTTCAGCAGATCCAAAACTAATAGGTTGATCGACACGTTTTTCTTCTCATATATTGGAAAAAATACAAGATGACATCGTCCAATTTTCTCCAGTTTTTTTATATTTAATTTGGACTATCAGTTGACTGCATTTTTTACTCATTTTCAAAGTCTCCAAACTTTATAATTGTAATCCTGCTGCAGTTTGATACACTATGTACCATGTTAACGCCGGTCGATATAAGTATAATTTTCAAATTAGATCTTTTCCAACTTTATGTTGTCAACGAATACCTGAATGTTTGAATACTACACCGCAACGTATCATATAATATAACCTTCTCAGGAACGCATAATAATGTAATATTCTCAGGAACTTGCAATTTTCAATCAATGCTTGCTTGAATTTTCTTGATTTGTTTTGTTTGTTTGTTGTTCTCATCTGTTTAACGTAAAGTAATTATAATTATCCTTATTACTAATAAGTCAGTAGATGGAACATTTATAGAACAGTGTGTATTTTTTTTAAATATAATAAAATTGTTTGCTTCAATGATAAGTTTTTTTTGTATATAAATATAATTTAATTTTAATATTTTTTTAAACTTAATTCGAAATTTACAGGTATGTTAATTAAACATTTTAACAAAAGGAAAACAAAAGAAATTAGTTTAACATTTTAAAATAATCAAGTATAAGGAAAGTATAACGCGATTAATCCTCTCTGCAGGATTAGACTGTGGGTGATATACGGCATTAAGTAGATGTTTGACATTATACTCTGAAAGTAACCTCTTAAACTCCTTAGAAGTAAATTGAGCGCCATTATCAGAGATAATTGTGCGGGGTACCCCAAATAACAGGAACACGTCATTCTCTATTAGCTGTGTGAGTGACTTTGCTTCAGCCCTTCTCACTGGTTTTAAAAGGCAAAACTTGCTGAATACATCAACAATAACTAAAAGGAACTGATTTCCAGACTTACTCCTTGGAAATGGACCCATGTAATCAACGGCTATTACTTCTCATGGTCCTTGCACTTCTTTTTGATTATCCATCGGGACCTTATTGCTTATTGCAATCTCCAGGATTATTAGGAGGAAGCATTGAAAATATCTCAGGTTGGTTACGTTCCTTTACTAAAGCATTCCTTAATGCAGATGTTTCGCTTCTTTTCGTACCCAAGCCTTCTACACCCCTGACGTAGAGCTCATATCTTCGTTCCTCTTCACTTAGGTGTATTGGCTCATACATACACTGTTCCGCAGATGGTATTGTTTCTATATTCAATGCAAACTATTAACAAACGACTACTAATAACCAAATCCACCCTTTATTTGAATTATATCATCATCTTAATTGTACTCACTACAATTAACAATAGCATAAACAAATATTTTGCTTATTGACAAATATAATTAACACGTATCAAGAAAATAACTAACACGCAGTAACAAACAAGAAGAACCAATAATTAGGTGGTCACAACAATCAATTAATATACAAGAAAATTCATATAATTTATAATATTAGCAGATCAGTACAACAATGTATCATCAGACGTAAATAACACGAAAAAATAAGCAGTTGACATTTATATTCATATTTACATCAGTATTTATTATTAAAAAAAAATTATTTATTTCAACCTAACCAACCCAAAATTTAATATATTGTGCTGCTATATAAAAAAAAACTTCCAAACTTTCAAAAAAAGATACAGTGGTTTTTGTTTTTATATATTTTAAACGAAAAAATAAATTCTATAAAATATAAAGTTTTAATTGTACCTTCTATGATTCTTTTCTCATCCATCAATAAATACTGTATCCGTTATTCATCGATTTTTTTCTTGATGTAAAACACGTACATATGTTGTTTCAACTATCTTACACTTTTAACTTTAATACAAAATTTTTTTTTTTTTAACGAAACCAGACACAAAACTAATAAATATAATAATAAATTGTTTTTTTTTTTGTTAAACTATTCATGCACTAACCCAAAACCATAAATAAACTTAAATTAACTATTTTTACACTCACAAACATTTCACAAATATAACATAAATTTCACAAACATAAAATAACAAATATGATTTTGTTTTCGTTTAATTAACTTTTTTTTTGATTACTGACCACTGTTCTGTAAGCAGTTTTATAGAACGTATAACTGGACAATTGTATTTTTACAAAAAATTACTGAACATCACAGATAAACAATATCTTTTTCTTTTTTTAAATTAACATTTATATACTATATGTACAAAACACTTGCATGCACTTTAATCTGACAAAAAAAAAATGTATGATTACTTTTTAAATCACCATAACCACATAAACTACAATTAACACTAAATACGCTACTAAATTCATGCAAAATTTCACAAGTATAATAAATAATAGTTATATATTTTTTTTTATTGATTCAATTAATTTTTGTTTTATAACTTTTTTTAAATATTTTATTTTTCACAACACTTAAATTTACAACCACTTATAGCAACCAACAAATCACTATAATTTTAACACCACCTGTATCCAAAATAAAAAATAATCAATTAACCTGAAATATATTAACAAACACAATTTTTTCACAATATTCTAATTAATGAATTAATAACACATAAACAAAAATTAACTTCACCAAAAATATACGGACTTTACAGCACAAACATAAATAAGTAACAAAAAGAATTGTTTCGTAAGAACCACTTGATAAAGCTGTCGTTTGTTCCGGTTGTGTCCCCCACAAGGTATGCCAATTATAACAGCCTCCTTTGCCACAACGCTATAAATAATTTTTTAGAAGGTGTGGGACGGGCCTTTATCAAGTAAGTTCTTACCTGGTTACAATTCTCTTTTATCACTTTCAATTTTTTTACCTAAACACAAAAACAATTAAAATTCACTGGACATAACACATAAACAAAGCAAACTCTTTAAATTTTTTTCTTTTAAATTATAATTTATATAAACTTTAATAAACAAAACTTTATCTTGAAATAATCGAAACAAACAAAAATTGAACAAATTAAATAAATTAGATGAATTAATGAATTAGACAAAATAAATATATATAAATTAATAGATACGTTCTTTGATTTTTTCAGATTCCCAATTCGTTGTAATTGTGTTGATTGCCATAGTCCTTTTATGTTTTTCTTGACCCATCAATAGATGTTTTTTTGAATTTCCAAAATTCAATGGGTTTCAAAGGTGTTGCTCGTTCAGCAGATCCAAAACTAATAGGCTGATCGACACTTTTTTCTTCTCATATATTGGAAAAAATACAAGATGACATCGTCCAATTTTCTCCAGTTTTTTTATATTTAATTTGGACTATCAGTTGGCTGCATTTTTTACTCATTTTCAAAATCTCCAAACTTTATAATTGTAATCCTGCTGCAGTTTGATACACTATGTACCATGTTAACGCCGGTCGATATAATTATAATTTTCAAATTAGATCTTTTCCAACTTTATGTTGTCAACGAATACCTGAATGTTTGAATACTACACCGCAACGTATCATATAATATAACCTTCTCAGGAACGCATAATAATGTAATATTCTCAGGAACTTGCAATTTTCAATCAATGCTTGCTTGAATTTTCTTGATTTGTTTTGTTTGTTTGTTGTTTTCATTTGTTTAACGTAAAGTAATTATAATTATCCTTATTACTAATAAGTCAGTAGATGGAATATTTATAGAACAGTGTGTATTTTTTTTAAATATAATAAAATTGTTTGCTTCAATGATAAGTTTTTTTTGTATATAAATATAATTTAATTTTAATATTTTTTTAAACTTAATTCGAAATTTACAGGTATGTTAATTAAACATTTTAACAAAAGGAAAACAAAAGAAATTAGTTTAACATTTTAAAATAATCAAAAGATTTAAAGCTCAGAACAAGAATACAGAAAAAAATAGTTTATAAAAATAGTGAGTTTACATGACAAATAGTCTTACAAAAGTTTGCATGTTACATCCTCCTTTAAATAAGCTCTAATTCCAGATAAAACACTTCTATTCACACGTTCCGAAGCGTTAGCTTGAGGTGAGTACAGAGCCAGTGAGGTATGCTTCACTCCGTGCTTGACCAAGAAATCTTCAAATAGTTTAGATTTAAATTGCGTACCATTGTCAGATACAATAATTTCTGGACAACCAATTACGTGAAAGACATTGGTAGCCAATAATTGACAAATTGGTTCCGCAGTCAATTTCCGTAAAGGAAACAAAAATGGATACTTGGTGACATGATCCAATACCACGAGAATCGCGATATTCCCAGCCTTTGAACGAGGGTAAGGGCCAAGAACATATATGTATAAACGCTGACCAATCCGTTCAGTTTTCATAGGAGATAACATAGGAGCACGAAGCGGAACATTAGGAGCTTTAATTTCTTTGCAAGTTTTGCAACTCATTCGAGGCCAATAGTAAAAGCGACGGATGTTATATAGTGTTTTCACTAAACCTCCATGAGATGACGTCGGAGGATTATGGGCCCTTGCAATACACTCGTCAGTGTATTCCTCGGGTAACCACAACTTCCAAACCTCACCCTCTGGAGGAATCTCGGGGTCGAGACAAGCCAATCGTTATACCTTCCCTCAGCAGCTGATCAGACTGCCTTGGAAGATGTTCCCCAGTATCATTCGTGAGAACTGGATAACTCAGACCATACGGTGCTAACGCTCCTGGGAGGGGACTCTAACGTTATGGAGTCGTCTGCCCGGATGAGAGTCCTGGTGCCACGGCGAACCCAGAGCCTAACCAGATGACCAGGCCGAATGTAGTAGATGTATACATCATGCTACAAAATCTAGGAATGGCATCTGGTCACCTCTGGCATTCCCCGTGCCAGCAAGAAACCCACCCGTTACTAGGGTCCGTGGGGATTGTAACCCCCCATTGAGAATAATTCCGAAGAATTATTCTCACCCTTGCGTTTCATATAAAAAAAGAGAAGCATTGCTGGAGACGTGGGGACGCAACACCCCATCGATGACAATCTGAGACGCCTCAGATTATCATCGCTCCTGCGTATATGAAGCTGGGTGCAACTTCCACGTCGCCAGAGTCTATTACTATTGTTTTGGTGGAAAAGAAAGTTAATGTGAAGAAAAAATTTGAAAAAAAAATTTTTTCAAAATTTTTTGTTTTATGGAGGGACTCCTCCAGGGTACCACATGTCTGTAGTGACCCTTAGAAGAGCCCCACGTTGGGCGCCAACTTGTAGTGAAGTGCTGCTTCGTTGAAGGACAACGAAGTGGCATAGCAGGTCGCGTAC
Organism: Diogma glabrata; assembly: GCA_963693315.1. Classification (NCBI taxonomy): domain Eukaryota; kingdom Metazoa; phylum Arthropoda; class Insecta; order Diptera; family Cylindrotomidae; genus Diogma; species Diogma glabrata. The sequence continues at coordinate 166,495 of CAVNZG010000553.1, read as the reverse complement.
CTAGCGATATTTATTGATAGCCCCAGACTAGCTGCAATCTATGGGATCGAGAAAGAAATCCTGCTACCTCAGCACAAATAAACAATAGTACGCGTGAAACATGATAAGAACAGATAGGAGAAAATAAGCAAGTGAAGGCTTGAGACTCTGGCGACCTTCATTCGCGAAAAGAACCACGATCAGCCCCTCCAACCCTCTACTTCAATACACTATTTCACACTTTCACTCCTCATTCACCCGCGCACCTTCACCCGCCTACACACACGCACACACTTACGCACACAATCACCCATACCTAAATCCATGCCCCTAAGTTCAACAATTCAAAATAATTTTACACCAACTTAACGGTAACATAATTTGAAAAGATCCCGTTAGTGATTGAATTATTTATTCGATTATTGTGTTAATCGGTGACATCCATATATAATTTCATAGACAAATTGGTAACATATTTTGTAAGTTTTTTTAGCAGCAAAAATCCCGCGCATTCAAAATTTGGAATGCATAAACAGAACTAGCAAAAAAAATAACATTTTGTTTGTTTTACTGTAAATTGTTAACCTTCAACGCCTTCGCAGTAGGAAGCAATATATTTATATAATAGGTCTAATTGCTGGTTTGAAAAAATAACCAGAATATAGAATTCCAATATTATCTCCCTTTATAAAACAACGCCCAGGATATATTACGAATTAAAGTATGTTCATGGCATGTGTCGATCTGATGTTATTGCGTCTGCGCAGAGTCTACAATCCCAACATCAATTATTATTCCCTGTGTTTAAATTAAATTAAAATATAACATCAAAATCCACAAATAACGTTAGATCTTGGCCTGATGTGATCGAATAATAATAAAAAAAAACAGGTTTGTCTTCTAAAATAAAAAAATTATAGGTAATCCTGGCTACTTGTGATAGCCGTAGACATCAGTGTTGTGTGGAAAGAAACTCATTTAATCTAACAAATTCTCCTCTGACTCATACGCACATGCACCTCATACATCCGTTCATACATATCCCCTTCCACACATCCATCTACACACATTCGTACACCCACATTCATTCATTCCCCATAATCATTCATGCATAAAATAAAAATAAAAAACCAGATATGACTCACCACATGATGTTGTTCCGTACTACTCTCCTATCCTTCAAATTCAGCCGCTCATATCCATCAGGTCATACACAGACCAGAGCTCGGCCAACGTGATTGCAACTTTCCACCGTTGTTAAGATCCAAGTGTGATATAAATTAACGGATATAGAAATTGGTAATAATTTATGGCAGCTGTAATGAATCAATCCGGAAATAACAACCGGTTTCAGCGATGATTCACCGTTAACTCTCGGTGATGAAATGTGATGATATCAACTTGTAACCAACGTTATTGGTTGTAAGACACCATTAACAGCACTAATCCAGACAGCCTCAAAATCAATTGTCAATTTTTGTCATGGATCGTCGAATTTTATTATAATTTTACTATAAGTAACCGTTGGGATAGATGTTATCGCCTGAATTTGGAAATGACGTCAACCATTGAATCTAACCACTAACACAGCTTCAGAAAAAAAAGTTATATTTTATGGATTCCGCTAACTGGAAAAATCACAGCACACATATCATATGTATAATTTTTGTTTTAATTTTCATTTAATTGGATTGATACATGGAATATAATTAGACTATGAAATTTTACTAGTCACTGACAGTGAATTGAATATTAAATATAAATTTTAACTAAATAAATTACGAGTTTTTTTTTAATTAACTAAATAAGTTCACAAACATACAGCGATTGAATCTCTTTTTTTTGTAAATAAATAACTTAATTAAAATTTTAAACTAAATAAACAGATGGTTTCACAAACATATAGTGATTAGTATTTTTTTTATAGTTACTTGGCCTTACTTGGACTGTGGAATTGTACATGCTAACTTCAACTCAATAAAGTGGTTTTATTTTGATTACGTAAATTTGTCTACTTAATTGCCAAAGAAAATGATGTGAATTACACAAAAAAAAACCTATTCTCGAACGTAGACATTCGCGATGCACAAAAATTGACAAAATTTCCACAATTAATCTGATAACAAAAAAAACCAGATCGAGCAAATATGGCTCGCACAAACATATAAACAATTTTTTTTAAATTTTGGTTCACTGACACTAAATCGATAAATTGGAACCCCATGAATTGATATTATTGTAAACTACTAAAAATTTGACTAATTAATTTTATACGCAATATCGCGGATTAAATAAAAAAAATATTTGCTAATCTCGACATTCAAAATGTAACATTTTACAAAATCACAACTTGTCAACTTCGACAACACAGGCAGATCGAAAAGTGAATGCCAAAACTGAGAGAGACTACATGTCTTCAAACACGTATTTATAGGCTAAAGTCACGTAGTTTTTACACCTCAACAAACCGATAAACGCGATAATTCTGTTTATTGGTTATTCTCTTTCGTTATATCTTGTACTAAAATTGGAGAATAATTATAAACAGAAGCATGGATTATGAAACGAATGTAGAACATCTACATGGGAATAGCGCAAGCTATTGTACAACTGTTCTATGCTAATTTTATAGTGATTAACAATCACAAACTGAATAAAGGAAATTAAATTTGGAAATATCACACAACTGTTTCAGGACAATAATTCTTTTAACGGAAACTATAGTAGATGACGACTATGGATTGAGTTTAAGAAACCATGTGCAAAGGAAAAATAAATACAACCATGAAAATTTCTACCAAGGCAAATTTAATGTGTGTGGGTCAGTGGTTCGAATTTCAATCACGGAGTTTGAACTACACTTCATAACACAACATCGTCGCACTGTTGCTGACCTCGTTGTTTTTTACAAATGTCGTCATCAGCAGTGCTCAGATAAAATCAGCAGCATCATGCCTCAAACTTATTCTTACCCCCGTTCCAATCGATAATCGGCTGCCGCAACCAATCAAAGAGATCCGAGCCGAGATCCCACGCTGTCATACCGGCAGATCGCAAAAAGACTTCTTTGTTCGAACTGCATACAATGGAATATTTTGTCGGAATCCTTAGTCTCAGGTGACTTCAACCCGCAGAGGTTTAAAAAAAGCGTTCATCATGACCATAGAACGCCAGTTGTTGTGGGACCTAGGTCTTAAAAGGTATTTATGTGTTGTTGTGACACATATTGTGTAATGGATAGCCTGGGATAACGCCTGAACACAGTGTATTATAGTCTCTGATTCATTGGTTGTCATCTTGATTAGCATAAGTAGCTTGTAGTAGTTTCTCATCCATCCACCATTGACAGACTTATTTTCCTCATAGTTTCCGTAACCCATAGTTATTTTCATTTATTTATATAAACATTAATATTTAGTTTTGCAGCCCGCTAAAATTGACTCATACTGCGTTTTCATGCTACTTGAATTTGAAAACTCTAAACACTAACCGTAATTAAACAACGAGGTTTTCAAACCTCCGAACAGCTGTGCGCATTTGTCCAATCGCCATAATGGAACGAATTGGTATCCTAACTTGTTATGCATTCGATTTTCTGTGTGGGTATTTTTTTTTGTTATCAGATTGTCTTTCCATTATGGATCTGAGTTCCACTGTAATGGTGTTGTAAGTTGTTGTTTTGTAATACATCAACATCATACGATCGATTAAACTTACGTTTAATTCATTCTAATTCATTGATGACTCTTATTGGTGTGTCGGAAATAATTTGTTTCGCCAAATTACTTTTTTGCAATGGTCAGTATTACAAAGTAGCCACCCGTTTCGTTTTGTCGAAAAAGGACCCTAACATTTATTTACATAATTAATTTACATCTGGAACCCTTACTCGAATCTTTCAAAATCCAAACAGCTGCGCATATTTGCCAATTCGTCTTGCTATCCTAAAATTATATCTCGCCATCAGCATTGAAATGGTCTTCGAAACGTTATTATCAATATGTATTTTCTTACTGGGTGTAATCCATCCTTTCGAAATTTCCGAAAAGTTTTATTACCATTTTCGGCATTGAATTTTGTTATAAATACTGGGTGTAACCTAGCCTTTTTCTCTTAGTCTATTACATTTGCATTCAGTCGTTTGATATATTCATTTTATCTGATTGGAATTAGATTGTTGACGTTTAACTGGCTATTTATTTTATGTTGTGTTAATGAACATCCAAAAGATCTGGATTATAATTCGTGCCAGGGATTAAGGGAAATAATGGGATGGAATCCGGTCAACAAGTTCTCAGGGACCTTTCTAAAACGTACAGTAATTGCAAACTTATTCAACGTTATTACAAATGCTACAACATATTTTTAATCAACGTGTTGGTATGCCGCCGTGCTGATGGAGGGCTGAAATAACCAGGACTTGGAGGCTAGGAGGATATAACCATGGGTGAGTGTATTTTATTTGTTTCTTTTATTCTTATGATTTAGGGGTGTGAATGAGTGTGTGTGTGTGTGTGTGGGCGTATGTGAGTGAATGAGGGGGTTGAACGTGCCGACCGTGGGTCTTTCGTAATGAGGGGTCGCCAGAGTCTCATCTTTTCACTTGTAATTTTTTTCCATTTCTGATAATTTGATGAAAATTGCGTACATTTCCGCATTTGTGCTGAAGCAGCAGGTTTACAATATCTCCTATACTCACGATGGCTGAGCCTTAGTCGTATGGCATTACAAAAAATCTAGGTACGCACCCTGCTATGCCATTCTCATTACCCCAATGAGAGGCACTTCATTACAATTGTAAACCCTATAACAAAACACATTTTATTCAAAAAAAAAAAATTCAGAATGCATGAGAGGCCATTAATTCTCAAAGTGATATCATCAAGGATCTAGTCAGTTACAGGAAATTCAGTTACAGGAAATGATGAATATCCTTTATATAAAAGAAGCTCGGCAGCAGATGGCGGAAAGATAACAACATATCACTACAAACTTTATTTTAAAACACTTAAAGTGTTTAAATGCTTGTAGTCACTTTTTAAACATTTTAAAGTGTTTTATTTGATTAAACTACTTCAAACGTTTAATACTAAAACACTTTAAGGGTTTAATATTAAAACATTTAATGTGTTTTGCATAAAATATATTAAACGTTTTAATGTGTTTTGGGTATAATACAAAAACGGTAAATATTGGCCCTTGCTAAAATTTATGTAGTGCCCTTTATACACACCACTTCTTTATTTCTTATCTGTTTGCCTTTAAATTGCCTATAAACTAAATTGGAGTTGCCATATTTGAATTTAGTTTAAAGGTAATTTAAAGACAAAGAGGTAAGAAGAACGAAGAAGTTATGCGTTGTACTGCATACGCAAGTGGGAAAAGGGAAATGTTCAGTTATTACCATGATTAATGAATCCGTAATTATCATGATTAATAAATAAATACAAAAATTAAATGAAAAATACCATGATAAATACCATGAAAATAGTATATATTCCTACAAGAGATGAAAACATTGTTTTTGCGTGAGTAAAGTTCACGAGATGCGCTAGCGTCAAGTGAGATATGTTTACAAACGAAAAACGTTTTTATCTCGCGTAGGAAATGCAATTTTTTCTATGATAGTATTTATATAGACGCTTTTTGGCAGATACCTCTAGAAAAACACTCCCGAGAGAAAACTGCTTTTACGGTCCCAGGGCGGCCATTGTATCAGTTCGTAAGAATGCCTTTTGGACTGTGCAATGCGCCGCAAACTATGACAAAACTTATGGACCAAGTAATTCCTCCACATCTCAAGTCGTGCGTCTTCGTATACTTGGATGATCTTTTAATAGTTACAGATACCTTTGAGGCTCATCTGAAACTGTTGGAAGATATATCCCAGTGTCTTAGACGTGCGAACTTGACGATTAACGTGGAAAAAAGTAAGTTTCTCTTGCCGGATGTCAAATATTTAGGTTACGTCGTGGGAGGTGGTAAGCTCAAAATTGATCCTGATAAAACTCAGGCTATATCGGAATTTCCTACACCTCGAACACCCAAACAGATTCGACGCTTCTTGGGTATGGCGGGTTATTATCGCCGTTTCATATCCGATTTCTCTGCTATGTCCTCTCCGATATCAGATTTGTTGAAGAAAAATTCCGCTAAATTCGTATGGACCCCAGAAGCTGAAACAGCATTTGTAAATCTCAAAAATGCTCTCATATCAGCACCAGTCCTCATAAACCCCGACTATACTAAACCCTTTACTCTCCAGTGCGACGCTAGCAACGACGGTATAGGTTGTGTATTACTTCAGTGTGACATGGACGGTATGGAACATCCCATAGCGTACATGTCCAAAAAAGTTAATTCTGCGCAACGCAATTACTCAACTAGTGAGAAAGAGTGTCTAGCCGCCGTACTGGGAGTAAAGAAATTTAGAGCGTATGTCGAGGGTCAGGCCTTTAAGATCATAACTGACCATGCTTCATTAAAATGGTTAATGCAACAAAAAGACCTTTCTGGTCGATTGGCTCGTTGGAGCTTGAAATTGCAGGGTTATGTCTTTGATATTGAGTACCGAAAAGGAAATTTAAACATAGTTCCAGACACTCTATCAAGACGTGACTCTGTTGACGTCATTTCTGAATTATGTCCAGTGCCTGAATTAGATCTTAATTCCCCTTTCTTCAACACTTCTCGATATTTGGAGTTGGTAAATCTGGTTACCGAAGCAGACGGTACACTGCCTGATCTAAAGGTAATTTCTGGTCGGGTATATAAACGATTGGCTTGTTTAGATCCCGATGTTCCCTTAGAAGATGAGGTTTGGAAGTTATGGGTACCCGAGGAATGCACTGACGAGTGTATTGCAAGGGCCCATAATCCTCCTACTTCATCTCACGGAGGGTTAGCAAAAACACTGTACAATATTGGCCTGTACACTACTGGCCTCGGATGTATACCCAGGTTAAATCGTACATACGAAATTGTAAGACGTGCAAAGAAATCAAAGCGACAAATGTTCCTCTTCGCGCTCCCATGGTGTCTCATATAAAAACAGAACGAATTGGTCAGCGACTGTACATCGATATTCTTGGCCCTTACCCTAGATCAAAGGCCGGGAATATTGCTATTCTTGTGGTGTTAGATCATGTAACTAAATATCCATTTCTATTTCCTCTACGGAAACTAACTGCTGAACCAATTTGTCAACTATTGGCTACCAATGTCTTTCACGTATTTGGTTGTCCCGAAGTTATTGTGTCCGATAATGGGACTCAATTTAATTCAAAACAGTTTGCAGATTTCCTGGCAAAGCACGGAGTGAAACACACCTTACTGGCTTTATATTCCCCTCAAGCTAACGCTTCTGAACGGGTAAATAGAAGTGTCTACTCCGGTATTCGAGCCTACTTAAAGGAGGAGCATTCTAAATGGGATCTGCACTTGAGCGAGATCGCTTGTGCACTACGTTGTTCTCTTCACCAAACTCTTAAATGCTCCCCATATTTCGCTATGTTTGGATTATCTATGGTAACACACGGTTCGTCTTATGATCTGCTGCGCCGGCTGAATTGCCTTCATAAACCGGGTGAAACGATTATACGACCCGATTATCTTAATAAGATTCGTAACCGAATTCTTGATCTAACTGCTGAAGCATTCGTTAAAAGTGCCGAGCGTTATAATCTGCGAGCTCGAGTAACGTTGTTCAAACCTGGTGATACGGTGTTTCGAAGGAACTTTATCTTGAGTGATGCCGGTAAGAAATTATCTGCTAAACTTGCACAAAAGTTTGTTGAAACCAGAGTAATAAGGTTGGTACGTAGCGCTGCCTACGAACTGGAAGACCTGGTTTCCAAACGCAGAGGTGTGTACCATTCAAAGGACATTCGAGCCTAAAAATCTGAAAATCGTGTCTGTTTCAGTAGTACATTGTATATCATTTGCAAAATTTTGTTTTCTTTGTGTCTCATACATTACTGGCTGACGTTCGTAATAACCTGAAAGTATGAGGGTGATCTCGCTTCAAATTTATGATACAGCTAGTGGCTTCAACTGTTGAGTGTTATTATCATTCGTGTGTTGTGACCGAAATTTCTTTCACTGTGTAATTTCTGATTAGTCCATCCAGAGGCTGAGGGTATTATTGTCTTGTGTCACTTGATTGATCAGATATCTTCCACGTAAGTTTCAGCTCACTATTTCGGACGCGTACAATAAGTAGCCCGGCGTACTCAGTCGATAGAGCATGAGACTCGTGAGCTCAGGTGTAGGGTTCGAGCCTGAATAATGTAAGAACAGGAGTCGTGGTGTGTATCTCATTGAAGGAGTCGGTCAATTGTTATTTCACTTTCCGATCATGTAGCAAAATGGTTTTGTTTTTTTTGTGTGACTTTAGAGTCCCGGGAACCCCCAGATCTGCCCGGAATTGGGTCTGGAATGTTTTAGTTATCCATCGCTTACAATAGATTAGAATACCTTTTTTCTCGTTACCCCCCCAAAATGTTTGTCTATATGGTCATAGATAATTTAGTTCTGCTATGATTGGGCTAAGAAATACTGATCGGTTTGATTACTAATCGTTAGAACATTGAAGTGCCTCACCGTACTAATATGGATACGCAAGATCTATTGGAGACCAGTCTATGCCTTTTTCAAGTTCTTTTTGGACGTGAGTTTTCTTCCAAAAAGTACTTGTTCTGTGATGGATAGCCTGTGATAACACCTGAACACAGTGTATTATAGTCTCTGATTCATTGGTTGTCATCTTGATTAGCATAAGTAGCTTGTAGTAGTGTCTCATCCATCCACCATTGACAGACTTATTTTCCTCATAGTTTCCGTAACCCATAGTTATTTTCATTTATTTATATAAACATTAATATTTAGTTTTGCAGCCCCCTAAAATTGACTCATACTGCGTTTTCATGCTACTTGAATTTGAATTCTCTAAACACTAACCGTAATTAAACAACGAGGTTTTCAAACCTCCGAACAGCTGTGCGCATTTGTCCAATCGCCACAATGGAACGAATTGGTATCCTAACTTGTTATGCATTCGATTTTCTGTGTGGGTATTTTTTTTTTGTTATCAGATTGTCTTTCCATTATGGATCTGAGTTCCACTGTAATGGTGTTGTAAGTTGTTGTTTTGTAATACATCAACATCATACGATCGATTAAACTTACGTTTAATTCATTCTAATTCATTGATGACTCTTATTGGTGTGTCGGAAATAATTTGTTTCGCCAAATTACTTTTTTGCAATGGTCAGTATTACAAAGTAGCCACCCGTTTCGTTTTGTCGAAAAAGGACCCTAACATTTATTTACATAATTAATTTACATCTGGAACCCTTACTCGAATCTTTCAAAATCCAAACAGCTGCGCATATTTGCCAATTCGTCTTGCTATCCTAAAATTATATCTCGCCATCAGCATGGAAATGGTCTTCGAAACGTTATTATCAATATGTATTTTCTTACTGGGTGTAATCCATCCTTTCGAAATTTCCGAAAAGTTTTATTACCATTTTCGGCATTGAATTTTGTTATAAATACTGGGTGTAACCTAGCCTTTTTCTCTTAGTCTATTACATTTGCATTCAGTCGTTTGATATATTCATTTTATCTGATTGGAATTAGATTGTTGACGTTTAACTGGCTATTTATTTTATGTTGTGTTAATGGACATCCAAAAGATCTGGATTATAATTCGTGCCAGGGATTAAGGGAAATAATGGGATGGAATCCGGTCAACAAGTTCTCTGGGACCTTTCTAAAACATACAGTAATTGCAAACTTATTCAACGTTTATTATTACAAATTGCTACAACATATTTTTAATCAACGTGTTGGTATGCCGCCGTGCTGATGGAGGGCTGAAATAACCAGGACTTGGAGGCTAGGAGGATATAACCATGGGTGAGTGTATTTTATTTGTTTCTTTTATTCTTATGATTTAGGGGTGTGAATGAGTGTGTGTGTGTGGGCGTATGTGAGTGAATGAGGGGGTTGAACGTGCCGACCGTGGGTCTTTCGTAATGAGGGGTCGCCAGAGTCTCATCTTTTCACTTGTAATTTTTTTCCATTTCTGATAATTTGATGAAAATTGCGTACATTTCCGCATTTGTGCTGAAGCAGCAGGTTTACAATATCTCCTACTCACGATGGCTGAGCCTTAGTCGTATGGCATTACAAAAAATCTAGGTACGCACCCTGCTAAGCCATTCTCATTACCCCAATGAGAGGCACTTCATTACAATTGTAAACCCTATAACAAAACACATTTTATTCAAAAAAAAAAAATTCAGAATGCATGAGAGGCCATTAATACTCAAAGTGATATCATCAAGGATCTAGTCAGTTACAGGCAATTCAGTTACAGGAAATGATGAATATCCTTTATATAAAAGAAGCTCGGCAGCAGATGGCGGAAAGGTAACAACATATCACTACAAACTTTATTTTAAAACACTTAAAGTGTTTAAATGCTTGTAGTCACTTTTTAAACATTTTAAAGTGTTTTATTTGATTAAACTACTTCAAACGTTTAATACTAAAACAGTTTAAGGGTTTAATATTAAAACATTTAATGTGTTTTGCATAAAACATATTAAACCATTTAATGTGTTTTGGGTATAATACAAAAACGGTAAATATTGGCCCTTGCTAAAATTTATGCAGTGCCATTTATACACACCACTTCTTTATTTCTTATCTGTTTGCCTTTAAATTGCCTATAAACTAAATTGGAGTTGCCATATTTGAATTTAGTTTAAAGGTAATTTAAAGACAAAGAGGTAAGAAGAACGAAGAAGTTATGCGTTGTACTGCATACGCAAGTGGGAAAAGGGAAATGTTCAGTTATTACCATGATTAATGAATCCGTAATTATCATGATTAATAAATAAATACAAAAATTAAATGAAAAATACCATGATAAATACCATGAAAATAGTATATATTCCTACAAGAGATGAAAACATTGTTTTTGCGTGAGTAAAGTTCATGAGACGCGCTAGCGTCAAGTGAGATATGTTTACGAACGAAAAACGTTTTTATCTCGCGTAGGAAATGCAATTTTTTCTATGATAGTATTTATATAATCGATATTTACTATAAATTATAAAATTAGAAATCAACAAAATCACATTAAAAATTCAGATTCTATTTTTTCATGGTTACGTTGTTTAAAAAACTTTGTAAAATTATATGAAAAACCATAACAACTACAATTTTTTATTCTTTGTACACTGTAGTGCAAAAAGAACCCATTTTTACAGGGAATTAAGCGTGATGAAAATAAACTTTTTATTTGCTATCATAGAAAAATATCATTTGGAGGATATATACACTCAAAAAAAACTAAGCAAATTTAACAAATTTTTTATAAATATACAATTCACAAATTTGATTGTAAGTTTACCAAAAATATTGAAGATTAAAAAAAAAATTATTTGAAAAAACCAAAAATTTATTTGATTTACAAATTATATATATAAATTACAGATAAGATATTGTTTATGTAATATGTACGTAATATGTAATGTATATGTACGCATGTATACGTAATATGTATGTAATATATGTTTTTTTCTACTCCTACCACAATAAATTATCAATAACATCACACTATCCATGACATGTAAATTGATTATTACAAAAAGTGTAACGTAATGAGAAAAAAAGTGTTATGTAATGAATTTTCATATATATATTACCTAACACTTTTAAAAAAAAGAACAATTTTTAATTAAAGAAAAATTTGATTTTTAAAAATTAAATATTTCAATTAATTTTGACACAGAATAATTCAAAGCCTACCATAATTTCGGCGCTTTAATAATGAAATAACGTATACCATATATACGTTGTTATTATATAATGGGTGCGCTGCATTCCCCATAAGGATGTCTATAGAGTGGCATTTTAACATTTTTCAATTTTTTTATAACTGGGGGTGAAAATTAATGTATTGTTAATTAACGTACATGCAAATTTGAATTTGGCTAAATATTGAAACAGCGTAAATGCATGTACGATATTTCAATTCCTACAGAATAATAACTTGGGTAAAATCAGTGTCGTATACTTTACATACATTACGATCGCCACACAAAATGGTAAATCTAAAATATTGTATACGCGTCATTCATTACTACATGATATTCTGGTTCATATAAATAAAAAATTGTAAAAATATTATGCGTTAGTTCTATAATAATTAGTTTTAGGCTTAATCGTACTTCCATACAAAATGAAATAACGTATATGAAATATGAAATAACGTATAAGGTACCTAATTGACTTTTCACCTCTTTTTAGGTAGAAAAGCCAGCAGGTACCAATGTGAAATTTTAATATGCTGTGGGGAAATTAGTCAAGATTAATTGGTAGACATTTTTTTTCCAATATCTTTATTCATTCAATAGTGCTGCCGAGTTTATGAAAATCAGAAAATCGAAAAATCTTTAAACCCAATTATCTCGAAACTGCACTTTTGCGAATACGTTGTTTCATTATTAAAGCGACGATTTGTTAACGATTTGCATTTAATTTATAATTAGTAGTTCATTTTTTCAAGTAATTATACGCGTTTGGACATTAAAACAAACTCGTAGAAAAAGTATAGCCGAAAAAAACATCAAAAATATAAATAAAGCAGTTTTTTAGAGAGGTTATGTACACAACGTAAAAAAACAAAAAAAAAGAAATGATATCTTATCACACGCACATTTCAGCGGTAAGAAAGTCAAAGGAACCAAATCAGGAGTTTGTTTTTAGGGTTTAATACACAACGTAAAAGTACCAAACCAAAGAAATGATACATTTTGATAAGCAAATTGGATACTGCGACAATAAAAACATTTCATGTAACTATTCAAGCTAAAATTTTCAATAAACATACCAAGCTACAAAAATGTATGTACATTTATGAACTAAAACTTAAAAATAAAAATATATAAATAAATAGTCCCGATGGTCGACACAATTAAGTTTACAAAGTATAAATTTATTTTTCATCGAATTCCAAATGTACAATGCATTATTTGAAAATTAATCTGAAACGAGAGAAGTAGAAGCCAAACGCGAAAACTCTTTGAAGGCAGACAGTATCTTATTTTTGAAAGCCCTAATTTTGGGCGTTTAATGACAAGAGACCCCTTACACTTCAAAGAGTTTTCACGTTTGGCTTTTACTTCTCTCGTTTCAGATTATCTTATATGATATGATTATGATTATCAGATTATCTTCAGACTATCTATATGTGATTCAATAAAAAATTTTAAAATACATGTTCAAAACATCTGCGGATTGAACGCTAACCATGACCACGTGCAACATCATCTTGAGCACGACAAACCGAACATTCTATTCCTTACAGAAACACAAGTTTCTGAAAATTTTCTCTTTATAGAATCGCTTAATTCCAAATATAGGCTCGAATCAGCTTTCAAACTCCATCAGTAGTATGCGCATTCATTCATGAGAGTGTTGCGTACACGCGCTTTCCAAATTTTGAGCTACACGGTGATGGCTTCAATACAATGGTTTTAAAGATTTGTCTTCCAGAAATGACTTTTTTTACAATAGCTTTATACCGGTCCCCCAACAAACGTAACCCAAACTTTTTTAATATACTGACAAAAAGAGAGACGTCGAAGAGACAACAACATATTTTTGTGATAATTTCGATTTTTCAATAAATAATTTATTCTCATATCTTACGGTATTTAATTTAATTTTATTACATCAAACAACTAATATCCAGATTGTTTGAATATTAAATTCATGTTTGTGAATATTTTATTTGTAATAAATGCTCATCAAGTTTGTAAATTGAACAATAGTGACTGATAAGTGATTAATATTTAACTTGTACATATACAAGATTTAAACTATTTCGCAGTTTTCTGTGTTATTTTAAAAGTTATAGTAATAATTGGCTCGGACTATTTTAGTAATCAAAAGTGGCTCCATATATTGTGATAAAAGTTTTATCATTTTACAAATTTTTAAAGCTTCTAATATAATGGCGTCTTGTAGTAAATGTGTTGGAAGCATTTATATCGATGATAAAACATTAAAATGTAAAGCGTGCACCAAAACATATCATATTAGTTGTCTAAATGTAAGCAATCAAGAGCACAAAAGTTTAACAAAAGATTCTTGTTGGAAATGTGGTTTTTGCAGTACACATGATAATGACATAACCCAACTTTGTAAATCATCATACGAGAAGGTACCGGAGAATCCAACCATTCGGGATTTATATATACTTCTTTTAGAATCGAAAAAAGAAATCAACCAATTAACGTCTGCCATCAGTATTTTAAAAGATGAAAATTCAAAGCAAAAAGAAGATATAAGTGAGTTAAAAAACTGCCTGTATTACTCGGAACAAAACCACCTAAAGAACCATGTCACTGTAACGGGAATACCAATGGAAATCAAGGAAGACCAGTTAATGGCAACTGTTGTTAAAATGTTCCAACTTGTGAAACGGGATGTTACCGCAAACGATTTTTCCTCTACAAATAGAATATTTTTGCCTAAACCTAATACTCAATACAAATATGGAATTCCAGTTGAAGTAACTTTCAAAAACGTAAATATAAAAACAGAAGTAATGAAGGAAAAGAAAATGCAAAAAAAAGTTTTTTTTCTTAATGAAATAATTTCTGGAGTGAAAAATTTAAACACTAAGCTTTTTGTTAATGACACAGTATCTCGTTTTTATTACAATATTCTCAAAGATGCAATGCAAGGGAAAAGAAAAAGAGCGGTCTACTTCAGCATGTGTGGGTGCAAGATAATAAAATTTTAGTGAAAAGCAGCGAAGGAGCAAAAATTATGTGGATTAAAACAAAATCTGATTTGGACCAATTAGCAGTTGCAAGGATAATTTAATTATGTTTTATAGACTTATCTTTTCCGAAAATCGTAATTTTCTTGATCGTAAATTTTTTGAATTGAAATGCTATGCATAACTTTCGATGAGCTAATTATTACTTTAGCAAATAATTTGGTTTTTGTTTTCTATTTTCTTATTTTTTTATAAATATTAAATTAGTTTTTTTTTGTTTTGTTTTAGATATGAATGAATTTACAGAATTTAATTTTTCAACTGATATTGAATATCATGATGAATTTCTTGATGTGCGGAACATTGATGGCATGAACATTATTTATCTAAATGGCCGAAGTATACAGAATAAAATTATCGATATCGAATTGTTGTTGATTCAATTAAACTTTAAGGTACATGTAATTGTTATAAGTGAAACCTGGTTAACTAGTACCTCAGCACCATACTTTAATCTAACAAATTATTCAGGCTACCACTCAACAAGAAATAAACGAGGTGGGGGTGTATCAATTTTCTGTATCAATGATGTGCCATCCAAATTCGTAAGTGACGAACTGATATTAGATTTTAGTCATTGTTTGATCATAAAGTTTGGATTGAATAATACATATATAGCTGGTATCTATAAAACGGAAGACACTAATTTTAATATTTTCTGCGATTTTTTCCAAAGTAAGTTTTTCCAAAATATTTTTTTTATCGGTGATTTCAATATAAATTTATTACAAAACACAAGGGATGTACGCATCTTAACCTCCATAATTAGAGCTGTGGGTTTTTTTATTTTAAACAAAATATCTGCAAATATGGCAACCAGAAGAACTCCAACTAGTCAATCGATTATTGATTTAATAATTACTGATAATATCAATTATCGATTTAGTTTTTCAGTCGATGACATTGACTTTAGTGATCATAATATAATTTTTCTAAATATTAAACTACCTGAAAGAAGAATAAATAATTCTATTAACACGTGTTACAAACGTGATTTTGATGCGGTTCAGGTGGAAATATGTGATTTAGTTAAACACGATAGTAACATTTTTGAAACTTGGGACATTCTATTAGATTCTTTTTCTAATTCCATAAACAGCAATAAAACTTTGATAACCCTAAACAAAAATATCAACGGTCATTATAAAAAAGAATGGTGTACTAAAGAAATTACATCCTTGTGTAAAGAAAAGAAATCACTGTTTAAATTAATACGAAATAACACGGCTAACCAAATAATTATCAAACGCTATAATAAAATCAAACAAGAAATAAAACATAAAGTGGACTATTCTAAGAATAAATATTATAGTTCAAAATTTAAACAAAATCTACACAATCCTAAGAAAACATGGCAGTTAATTAATACAGTACTATATAACAGAGTTTCTGCAACTGATTTCTTCACCGATTGTATTAATTTTGATGGTGAATGTTTCACAAGCGAAGATACAATTGCAGATGTTCTGAATAGATATTTCATCTCAGTAGGTAGTACAATTGAGAACCAATGCAATAGTAATATTAGTTTTCCAATGCCACTTCCCAATAATTCATCAAATCTTTCCAATTTTGATCCTTGTACTGAAACAGAAATTTTAACCATAATAAAAAATTTAAAAACTTCCTCTGCCTCAGGCTATGATGAAATATCAGTCAAGTTGATAAAAAATATTGCAAATGTTATAGCTCCAACAATTAGTAAATTAATAAATAAATCTTTTGATGAAGGTACATTCCCAAATCAACTGAAAATAGCAAGAGTTAAACCCATTTATAAAAGCGGCAATAAAAAAGACCCTAATAATTACAGACCTATTTCAATTCTTTCAAATATTTCTGAAATTTTCGAGCTAGTAATAAAATCTCGGCTGGAATCTTTCTTGGACAGTATCAGTTATATTAATGACGAACAGTATGGTTTCATTCGTGACTCATCCACATTATCCGCATGCCTGAACTTAACAGAAAATATTTATCAGAACATAAACTCTCGTAAAAAGACCTCTATTCTACTAGTTGGTATAAAAAATGCAAGTTGAATAATGTTGGGGTTAATGGTAATGTCTTGAAATTACTAAGAGACTATTTATCAAACCGCAAACAATTTGTGCAAATTGGGCATTCTAGTAGTTCTCAAAGGACAATCAACACGAGAGTTCCTCAGGGCAGTATACTTGGACCCCTTTTATTCATAGTTTATATAAATGACGTTTTTCATCTTCCCCTCAATGGTAAATTACAGCTATATGCTGATGACGCTGTGCTTGTATATGGCGAATCTAACTTTAGTGACCTAAAAGGACGCATGATCGATGATTATTTGACGAAGAAAAAATTTCTCGAAACCAACAAGTTACTAGTAAATGTTAAAAAAACACAGTTTTTAGTTTTTTGTCAGAAAAATACTAACTTGGAAGAATTATTTGATGAGATAAATTTTGAGCATGATAGTATAAATAGAGTTCCTAATGTCTCTTATTTGGGACTAGTCATTGATCAGAGACTAAATTGGTCTTCGCATATCCATAAAATAAATTCTAAATTATCAGGTTTAGCAGGTGTTTTAAAAAAAATATCATATCTACCCCTCAAAATTCTCAAAGAAATGTATTTTGTTTATTTTCATTCTGTACTATCATATCTTATTCCCATATGGAGTAACGCTCCAAACTACATCATGAATGAACTATCTACAGTGCAAAATAGAGCGGTGAAGGCGATTTTGAGACTCCCATATTTAACTCCATCCGTTGATTTATACCAGGATAACATTTTGCCGGTAATAGAATTGGGAAAGTTTGAATTACTGATCCTAATCTACAGAATTGATAACAAGCTGACTAAATCTAATATCAGTTTTGTTACATCAAATCATAATCATTCTACGCGAAATGCTACATCTTATAGACCGATATTTGCCAGAATGAGTCTCACTCAAAATAGTATAATGAAAAAGGGAGTGGATTTGTACATCTCCCTTCCGGCTAATATTAAATCTTCAACAAAACTATCGGATTTCAAAAGGGAAATTCGAATTATCAGGTTAGATATGTTCAGGTCTGATTATTTCGCACATCATTAAATGTATCATTGGATATTAAATGTTTCATTACTTACGATATCTTTCATAAAAGAAATAAATTTTTTTTTTTTGTTGTTTCTTTTCTTTGGCAACCTCTTTTTAACGTCTATGTCTGTTTCTGACAAGAGTTTCTACAGTGCCATTAATTCTTTAAATTCTGGTACAAAATTTTCTATTCCCCCAATTATTGATGGTGATTTAATCGTCAATGATCCCGCAAGAAAAGGCATGAAAAGCTAACTTGTTCGCTGAACGCTTTGCTCTGAACTCCAATGTTTTGGAAACTCCTAAAGAAATACCCCAAATCCAGTCTTCAGGAGTTAATATGAATGAACTTCCCTTCAAACCCAAAATAGTCGCTAAACTTTTAGAGGGGTTAAACATCAACAAAGCCTCAGGAATGGACAATATTCCACCCATTATTTTAAAAACCTTTTCCAAAGAACTTGCACCAACTTTAACTAAAATATTCTACCAATCCTACAAATCTGGGATATTTCCCTCTTGCTGGAAGTTGGCAAATGTCCAGCCCGTCCCCAAAAAGGGACCAAAATCTGATATCTCAAATTATAGGCCAATAGCTTTACTATCGGTCCTATCCAAAGTCTACGAGCATTATACTAATACACATATTTCAAAATTTCTGGAAGAAAATCATTTAATATCCGACAGTCAATACGGTTTTCGAAACAAAAGATCAACTACCGATCTATTAAACTATGTAGCGCATTGTTGGAACACCATACTTGATAAAGTTGGTGCAACATACGTTATCGCTTTAGACATCTCCAAGGCATTCGATCGAGTCTAGCACGCCAACTTAATCAACAAGCTCGTTGCGTATGGTTTTCATCCCAATGTTGTGAAGCTGATTCAAAATTTTCTATCCAACCGATACATTTCGGTAACCTTAGACGGATTTTCTTCTGAGTCTAAACTAATTAACGCTGGTGTACCCCAAGGCTCAGTATTGTCCCCAACCCTATTTATTATTTATATCAACGAATTGTTGAAAATCACCAGCAACCCAATAAATAGTTTTGCAGATGATAGTACTCTGCACAAGTCGTTCGAGCCCCTTCCTTCAAAAGGTAAAATGCACGAACGAATTAATCCTACCCGGAGAGACGCTGCCATAAACGTGAATAAAGACCTTAATAAAGTCGCCGACTGGGGTGACCAAAACCTTGTCAATTTCAACTCCACCAAAACACAGCTGTTGATTGTTTCCAGATGAAAGACCGAGTTCCCCAAAGATATTTTATTTAGTATGTGTGATGAACCAATAGGTGAATGTAAAAACATTCGTTTATTGGGTGTCACAGTTTCAAATGACCTACTATGGAACGATCATGTAATGGCGATGGCAAAAAGCGCGTCTAAAAAACTCGGCCTCCTAAATAGATGCAAAAAAAATTTCACTCCATACCAATTGCTCCATGTTTATAAGTCCTATATTCGTCCTTGTATGGAGTACTGCTGTCAAGTTTGGGGTGCTGCCTCTGTTTCCATCTTGGCCCTCTTGGACTCTGTTCAAAAGCGAGCTATACGAATTGTGGGTGATTGAACTCTGACATCAAAACTTGATTCCCTACAACATCGTCGCACTGTTGCTGACCTCATTGTTTTTTACAAATATCGTCATCAGCAGTGCTCAGATGAAATCAGCGGCATCATGCCTCAAACTTATTCTTACCCCCGTTCCACTCGGCAATCGGCTGCCTCAACCGGTGAAACGGTAAAGATCCCGCGCTGTCATACTGGCAGATCGCAGAGAGACTTCTTTGTCCGAACTGTGTACAAATGGAATAGTTTGCCGGAACACTTAGTCTCAGGTGGCTTCAACCCACAGATGTTTAAAAAAAAAGCGTTAATCTACACCTTAGAACGCCAGTTGTTGTGGGACCCAGGTCTAGACCTGGGTCTTAAAAGGTATTTATGTGTTGTTGTGACACATATTCTAAATCCTATTACACAGCACATTTTATTAGAACAAAAAAATCTATATCCAATCCATATCCATTCTATATACAATCCATATCCAATCCATATCCAATCCATATCCAATCCATATCCAATCCATATCCAATCCATATCCAATCCATATCCAATCGATATCCAATCCATATCCAATCCATATCCAACCATATCCAATCCATATCCAATCCATATCCAATCCATATCCAATCCATATCCAATCCATATCCAATCCATATCCAATCCATATCCAATCCATATCCAATCCATATCCAATCCATATCCAATCCATATCCAATCCATATCCAATCCATATCTAATCCATATCCAATCCATATCTAATCCATATCCAATCCATATTCAATCCATATCAAATCCATATCCAATCCATATCCAATTCATATACAATCCCATATTCAACCCATATCAAATCAATATCCAATCCATATCCAATTCATGTCCATGTCATATCCATACAAAGTCCGATCCATATCCTCATCCATATCTATGTCTTTATCGATATCCATATCCATATCCATATCCATATCCATATCCATATCCATATCCATATCCATATCCATATCCATATCCATATCCATATCCATATCCATATCCATATCCATATCCATATCCATATCCATATCCATATCCATATCCATATCCATATCCATATCCATATCCATATCCATATCCATATCCATATCCATATCCATATCCATATCCATATCCATATCCATATCCATATCCATATCCATATCCATATCCATATCCATATCCATATCCATATCCATATCCATATCCATATCCATATCCATATCCATATCCATATCCATATCCATATCCATATCCATATCCATATCCATATCCATATCCATATCCATATCCATATCCATATCCATATCCATATCCATATCGATATCCATATCCATATCCATATCCATATCCATATCCATATCCATATCCATATCCATATCCATATCCATATCCATATCCATATCCATATCCATATCCATATCCATATCCATATCCATATCCATATCCATATCCATATCCATATCCATATCCATATCCATATCCATATCCATATCCATATCCATATCCATATCCATATCCATATCCATATCCATATCCATATCCATATCCATATCCATATCCATATCCATATCCATATCCATATCCATATCCATATCCATATCCATATCCATATCCATATCCATATCCATATCCATATCCATATCCATATCCATATCCATATCCATATCCATATCCATATCCATATCCATATCCATATCCATATCCATATCCATATCCATATCCATATCCATATCCATATCCATATCCATATCCATATCCATATCCATATCCATATCCATATCCATATCCATATCCATATCCATATCCATATCCATATCCATATCCATATCCATATCCATATCCATATCCATATCCATATCCATATCCATATCCATATCCATATCCATATCCATATCCATATCCATATCCATATCCATATCCATATCCATATCCATATCCATATCCATATCCATATCCATATCCATATCCATATCCATATCCATATCCATATCCATATCCATATCCATATCCATATCCATATCCATATCCATATCCATATCCATATCCATATCCATATCCATATCCATATCCATATCCATATCCATATCCATATCCATATCCATATCCATATCCATATCCATATCCATATCCATATCCATATCCATATCCATATCCATATCCATATCCATATCCATATCCATATCCATATCCATATCCATATCCATATCCATATCCATATCCATATCCATATCCATATCCATATCCATATCCATATCCATATCCATATCCATATCCATATCCATATCCATATCCATATCCATATCCATATCCATATCCATATCCATATCCATATCCATATCCATATCCATATCCATATCCATATCCATATCCATATCCATATCCATATCCATATCCATATCCATATCCATATCCATATCCATATCCATATCCATATCCATATCCATATCCATATCCATATCCATATCCATATCCATATCCATATCCATATCCATATCCATATCCATATCCATATCCATATCCATATCCATATCCATATCCATATCCATATCCATATCCATATCCATATCCATATCCATATCCATATCCATATCCATATCCATATCCATATCCATATCCATATCCATATCCATATCCATATCCATATCCATATCCATATCCATATCCATATCCATATCCATATCCATATCCATATCCATATCCATATCCATATCCATATCCATATCCATATCCATATCCATATCCATATCCATATCCATATCCATATCCATATCCATATCCATATCCATATCCATATCCATATCCATATCCATATCCATATCCATATCCATATCCATATCCATATCCATATCCATATCCATATCCATATCCATATCCATATCCATATCCATATCCATATCCATATCCATATCCATATCCATATCCATATCCATATCCATATCCATATCCATATCCATATCCATATCCATATCCATATCCATATCCATATCCATATCCATATCCATATCCATATCCATATCCATATCCATATCCATATCCATATCCATATCCATATCCATATCCATATCCATATCCATATCCATATCCATATCCATATCCATATCCATATCCATATCCATATCCATATCCATATCCATATCCATATCCATATCCATATCCATATCCATATCCATATCCATATCCATATCCATATCCATATCCATATCCATATCCATATCCATATCCATATCCATATCCATATCCATATCCATATCCATATCCATATCCATATCCATATCCATATCCATATCCATATCCATATCCATATCCATATCCATATCCATATCCATATCCATATCCATATCCATATCCATATCCATATCCATATCCATATCCATATCCATATCCATATCCATATCCATATCCATATCCATATCCATATCCATATCCATATCCATATCCATATCCATATCCATATCCATATCCATATCCATATCCATATCCATATCCATATCATATCATATCCATATCCATATCCATATCCATATCCATATCCATATCCATATCCATATCCATATCCATATCCATATCCATATCCATATCCATATCCATATCCATATCCATATCCATATCCATATCCATATCCATATCCATATCCATATCCATATCCATATCCATATCCATATCCATATCCATATCCATATCCATATCCATATCCATATCCATATCCATATCCATATCCATATCCATATCCATATCCATATCCATATCCATATCCATATCCATATCCATATCCATATCCATATCCATATCCATATCCATATCCATATCCATATCCATATCCATATCCATATCCATATCCATATCCATATCCATATCCATATCCATATCCATATCCATATCCTATCCATATCCATATCCATATCCATATCCATATCCATATCCATATCCATATCCATATCCATATCCATATCCATATCCATATCCATATCCATATCCATATCCATATCCATATCCATATCCATATCCATATCCATATCCATATCCATATCCATATCCATATCCATATCCATATCCATATCCATATCCATATCCATATCCATATCCATATCCATATCCATATCCATATCCATATCCAATCATATCCATATCCATATCCATATCCATATCCATATCCATATCCATATCCATATCCATATCCATATCCATATCCATATCCATATCCATATCCATATCCATATCCATATCCATATCCATATCCATATCCATATCCATATCCATATCCATATCCATATCCATATCCATATCCATATCCATATCCATATCCATATCCATATCCATATCCATATCCATATCCATATCCATATCCATATCCATATCCATATCCATATCCATATCCATATCCATATCCATATCCATCATATCCATATCCATATCCATATCCATATCCATATCCATATCCATATCCATATCCATATCCATATCCATATCCATATCCATATCCATATCCATATCCATATCCATATCCATATCCATATCCATATCCATATCCATATCCATATCCATATCCATATCCATATCCATATCCATATCCATATCCATATCCATATCCATATCCATATCCATATCCATATCCATATCCATATCCATATCCATATCCATATCCATATCCATATCCATATCCATATCCATATCCATATCCATATCCATATCCATATCCATATCCATATCCATATCCATATCCATATCCATATCCATATCCATATCCATATCCATATCCATATCCATATCCATATCCATATCCATATCCATATCCATATCCATATCCATATCCATATCCATATCCATATCCATATCCATATCCATATCCATATCCATATCCATATCCATATCCATATCCATATCCATATCCATATCCATATCCATATCCATATCCATATCCATATCCATATCCATATCCATATCCATATCCATATCCATATCCATATCCATATCCATATCCATATCCATATCCATATCCATATCCATATCCATATCCATATCCATATCCATATCCATATCCATATCCATATCCATATCCATATCCATATCCATATCCATATCCATATCCATATCCATATCCATATCCATATCCATATCCATATCCATATCCATATCCATATCCATATCCATATCCATATCCATATCCATATCCATATCCATATCCATATCCATATCCATATCCATATCCATATCCATATCCATATCCATATCCATATCCATATCCATATCCATATCCATATCCATATCCATATCCATATCCATATCCATATCCATATCCATATCCATATCCATATCCATATCCATATCCATATCCATATCCATATCCATATCCATATCCATATCCATATCCATATCCATATCCATATCCATATCCATATCCATATCCATATCCATATCCATATCCATATCCATATCCATATCCATATCCATATCCATATCCATATCCATATCCATATCCATATCCATATCCATATCCATATCCATATCCATATCCATATCCATATCCATATCCATATCCATATCCATATCCATATCCATATCCATATCCATATCCATATCCATATCCATATCCATATCCATATCCATATCCATATCCATATCCATATCCATATCCATATCCATATCCATATCCATATCCATATCCATATCCATATCCATATCCATATCCATATCCATATCCATATCCATATCCATATCCATATCCATATCCATATCCATATCCATATCCATATCCATATCCATATCCATATCCATATCCATATCCATATCCATATCCATATCCATATCCATATCCATATCCATATCCATATCCATATCCATATCCATATCCATATCCATATCCATATCCATATCCATATCCATATCCATATCCATATCCATATCCATATCCATATCCATATCCATATCCATATCCATATCCATATCCATATCCATATCCATATCCATATCCATATCCATATCCATATCCATATCCATATCCATATCCATATCCATATCCATATCCATATCCATATCCATATCCATATCCATATCCATATCCATATCCATATCCATATCCATATCCATATCCATATCCATATCCATATCCATATCCATATCCATATCCATATCCATATCCATATCCATATCCATATCCATATCCATATCCATATCCATATCCATATCCATATCCATATCCATATCCATATCCATATCCATATCCATATCCATATCCATATCCATATCCATATCCATATCCATATCCATATCCATATCCATATCCATATCCATATCCATATCCATATCCATATCCATATCCATATCCATATCCATATCCATATCCATATCCATATCCATATCCATATCCATATCCATATCCATATCCATATCCATATCCATATCCATATCCATATCCATATCCATATCCATATCCATATCCATATCCATATCCATATCCATATCCATATCCATATCCATATCCATATCCATATCCATATCCATATCCATATCCATATCCATATCCATATCCATATCCATATCCATATCCATATCCATATCCATATCCATATCCATATCCATATCCATATCCATATCCATATCCATATCCATATCCATATCCATATCCATATCCATATCCATATCCATATCCATATCCATATCCATATCCATATCCATATCCATATCCATATCCATATCCATATCCATATCCATATCCATATCCATATCCATATCCATATCCATATCCATATCCATATCCATATCCATATCCATATCCATATCCATATCCATATCCATATCCATATCCATATCCATATCCATATCCATATCCATATCCATATCCATATCCATATCCATATCCATATCCATATCCATATCCATATCCATATCCATATCCATATCCATATCCATATCCATATCCATATCCATATCCATATCCATATCCATATCCATATCCATATCCATATCCATATCCATATCCATATCCATATCCATATCCATATCCATATCCATATCCATATCCATATCCATATCCATATCCATATCCATATCCATATCCATATCCATATCCATATCCATATCCATATCCATATCCATATCCATATCCATATCCATATCCATATCCATATCCATATCCATATCCATATCCATATCCATATCCATATCCATATCCATATCCATATCCATATCCATATCCATATCCATATCCATATCCATATCCATATCCATATCCATATCCATATCCATATCCATATCCATATCCATATCCATATCCATATCCATATCCATATCCATATCCATATCCATATCCATATCCATATCCATATCCATATCCATATCCATATCCATATCCATATCCATATCCATATCCATATCCATATCCATATCCATATCCATATCCATATCCATATCCATATCCATATCCATATCCATATCCATATCCATATCCATATCCATATCCATATCCATATCCATATCCATATCCATATCCATATCCATATCCATATCCATATCCATATCCATATCCATATCCATATCCATATCCATATCCATATCCATATCCATATCCATATCCATATCCATATCCATATCCATATCCATATCCATATCCATATCCATATCCATATCCATATCCATATCCATATCCATATCCATATCCATATCCATATCCATATCCATATCCATATCCATATCCATATCCATATCCATATCCATATCCATATCCATATCCATATCCATATCCATATCCATATCCATATCCATATCCATATCCATATCCATATCCATATCCATATCCATATCCATATCCATATCCATATCCATATCCATATCTAAATCCATATCCAGCCCAAGTTAACAAATAATCTTAAAATTAGGAACAATAACATATTTGTGATACTACCAGTGTAAACTACTGTAGAGTTTTTAAAAGTGATATTACATCTTTTTGATTAGTAGCCCGAATAATTGCTGTACCAGCAACAATCATATTTGCTCCAGCTTTAGCACACTCATTAATTGTTTCTGGCCCAACTCCTCCATCAACCTCTATATCTGATGTTGAGGTAATTTTCACGTGGCCATTCCACTTTTGGCATAATATCACTCATAAATTTTGACCACCAAAACAGGGTTCAACGGTCATAATTAAAATCATATCAGCTAAGGGAATGTACTCTTTCACAAGCTCAACCGGAGTGCATGGTTTTAAAGCTAAAACCTTCATTCCAGCGTCTTTAACTTTTCTTGAAACTTCTGCAACAATTGTTTGAACCGGTTCAACATGAAAACTATATTGATCAACACCAGCATCGGCCATTGGTTATATCCACTGATCTGGATTCGATACCATCATATGAGTTTCACTCACAAATTTTTGACCACCAAAACCGTGTTCAACGGTCATAATTAAAATCATATCAGCTAAGGAAATGTACTCTTTCACAAGCTCAGCCGGAGTGTCTGGTTTTAAAGCTAAATAAAACATAATTCCATAATTCCTAATAAAACTTAAAAACATAGTTGATACTATATAACAATTATTAATCAAATAAGTTTAATAATTAATAATTATTAATCATTTAAGTTTCTTTTCAATTAACTGTAGTAATTTAAGATAATAACTATATTAAAAATAACAAAAGCAACCTTGATTTAGAAGAAATAATATTTATTGAATGTTTTCAAAATACAAAGTATCTGTCAAAATTTTCAAATAGGAAAGTAGGTAAGGTAGTTTAGGTAAGGTAGGAATGTAAAATGTATTTCGAAAAAACGAAATCAATGCCATCTCTATTTAAAATTAATGTCGTAGTAACGACGAATTTTTAAGTGAAAATAAAATCTCATTCCATAAATATTAAATTATTTCTGTTTTTCGTTGTTTTTTTTCAGTTTTTAAGTTTTAAAATATGTTACAATTTCAGATTTAAAGAATATTTATATGCTTTGAGCCATATAATGACTAAAATATTATTACAATGGTGAAATAAAGGAATTCGAAATTGGATTTTTTCATGGTTAGCTGTAAGATAAGTGCTCCTCAAAATTTTAGTTTGAGTTGTTTTTTTTGAGTAATTTTTTTGTTATAATAAAAACTCGCCAATTTCTATCGAAAGTTATGATTTCAAAGACAAAATTTAAAATTAGAATGAAATAAAAAGTAGCAATTAAGAAATTTAAGAATAAACATTTTTGGGGAAAACCTAAATATTGAGTGGATTGCAATAATAAAGTAATTAAACAATAAAACAAAATATTAAAAAGGATACAGGTAATATACATATATAAAACCATTTACAAACTGTAGAATATTTTCCATTT
This sequence comes from Diogma glabrata, assembly GCA_963693315.1. NCBI lineage: Eukaryota > Metazoa > Arthropoda > Insecta > Diptera > Cylindrotomidae > Diogma > Diogma glabrata. The sequence goes on along the minus strand of CAVNZG010000553.1, from coordinate 137,675 downwards.
AGATTTTTGTTTTTAAATGATTTACGTCCCGCGATTTGTTGCTATGTTTAATAGTATTGAAATAATGTGGGTCTCTTTCATATTTTGGTTGTTTTGGGCAATGATGCGAAGGCATCTAGTTTTCATATCTGTCTAATATTTTTTACAAGTTTAGACTTGTAGGTATCAATTTGATGATTGTGTTCTATCATTTTTAGGATTAAGTAACTCCAGTGTCATGGTTGGTGGTGTTCGGTGGTTTTAAAAAATCAGTATCTGCACATCGTCCTGGTTGAACTTGTTAGTTAACAAATGAGGAATTAAAGTTACATTTCAAACAGAGTGATTTTATTTTGCTGGATATTGATACGATAAATAACATTTACGTTCAATTACTAATAATATTACCAAAGCAGCAAAAAGATTTGGGCAACTATTTTATGGAATCAACACTAGAAGTCCATTGGCAGATATTCCAAGTTTTGTCATCACAATGTCCCTTCCACAAGGCTGTATGCATATTTTAAATGAGAGCGTGGTTGAACTAATGTGTTGGTTATTTTTGTATTTATGTATATAGAAGTAAAAGGATTATTCACCGTTAAAATCATTTAATTTGCTTTTAGCTATTTTAGTAAAGATAAGCTTGCAATAATACATATGATGTAATAATGATCTTATAACGAAAACAAAAGCATACGTCATAGTGCAGCACAAATATTTGTATTAGCTTACACGTTACCATTTTTAATTGGCCAGTGGATTTATAATAGTGAAGATGAAAACATAATTGAAAGGCTCGATTGTTTTATTTTAATTCTACAAATCATGAATTTATGTCTAGCATACGATATAACCGACAGCTTTGTTGATTTTTAAAGTTGAATGATTGAGATTTTCACAACGCGTTTTTACTTATTATATGCTGATCGATTTATTCCAAAAATTCACTTTTTAGAGTACGTACCACGTTGTATAAGATTATTTGGACCTACGCGATAGCAGTGGTTTAGTGGTTGTGTTTTGAATCAGTAGATGTTTATTTTAAACTGACTGGTGCCAGTCATACGCAGTTTTAAAAATATTCGAGCTACTATGAGTTATCGCAATGTATCTCGTAGTGTACCTACTCGTCTCTTATCTCGACCCGGTCAATCATCAGAAAAATATGTTTATGAATGTGATTATATTACGCCTGGTCCAGACTCTGCCTTCACAATCTACCATACGTTGTCACGTTGTCACTTGGTTGATAGATTGATTAATGTTAAAGAAAGAGCACATATAATATTATAAGATCTACAAAAATAATTATTCACGGTATTATTTATTGCTCTAAAAGCATCATTTTATTGGAATCTGATGAAGAATGAATGCCTCTATTTGCAGAAATTGATGATATGGAAATTCAAAATGGCAAAATATTATTTGTAGTAAAATTACTTGAAACTATTCCCTATATATGGCTATCAAGTTAACGGACTTATATGAAAAGTCAGTAAATCGCCAACAAAAAATTTTTACACTGAAAATTTAATTTTTCTGCATTCTGTTTCTTCTTTCAAAATTAAATTAATAACCGACAGTTTGTTCCTTAAATTAATCATAAATAAACGGTGTAAATTTCTAGGTTAAATTAAATTACATAAGTATATGCATGTTTGTTCACAATTAAAGTGTTAATATATCAATTTATTTATAAACATATTTTAAGTATATGTATGTACTCTAAATTCACTTCAAATTAAATTTAAATTCACTTATTTAAAGTAAACTTAAAGTGAATTGAAAGTGGATTTAAAGTAAAGTTAAAGTGAATTTAAAGTGAATTTAAAGTAAATTTAAAGTGAATTTAAAGTGAATTTTGGTAAAACTATAAGTTTAAATAAATTAATTATGTTTTTAATAAAAGCGTTTTATAGATAACCGTTTTTTTATTAAAATGTTTTAATTCCTTATAAGTGAATTGTTTTAAAACATATGACCGTTATTTTAACGCTTTGTAGATGGTAAAACGTTTTATTATAAAGCGGTTTAAGTAATTATTTTACTAAAACAGATGAAACGTTTTAAAATGAAACATTTAGATGTTTTAAATAATTGTGTTAAACGCTTGAAATGTTTAACGTAGAGGCACTAAACACTTCAAATGTTTTGAATTAAAACACATAGATTTAAATAGTTCTATACACATGGATGGTTGTTCCATATCAACCCTTCGCTTTCAAGAACATACAGAGCGCATATAAACATGGAATACGGTATCTCCGTGAAATCAGTGAAATACGTTAGTTAGTAAATACGTTAATAAAGGCAGCAACATTTCAGTTTTTAGCGTGCTACAATGAAACAGCAAGAGCATTGAAGTAGTGTTGTGAATATTTTATTGTCCTAAACATGAACGAGGTCCAAATATTGTTCTTTTAGCAGTACATTTAGAAAATAAAATACGCATCTATATCACATCTGTAAATATGCAACAAAACGCCTTGAATCTACTTCATACAATTTTAACCACTTTCTTTGCCATATGTCAAAATAACGCGATTGCGAATACTCTGCCTTATTCGGAAATACCTACGTACCTAACATGGAATCCGAATAAAAAATTATTTATACGAGGTAATGGAAAAAAAGCGAGTCGACGAATAATCTGCTCTATTAATAAAAACTGCGATATGCAGAATGTACCCCATCCCAAACAAGATAAATGTATCTTTTTTCGCATGTTATTAGTAAATGTGCGTTCTAGCAATTGAGAATTGTCAACGACGTTACACATGTCACTCACTTTCTGCATTGCATGTCAAACACCGAATTTATTTTAGAACCTCCGACACTGGGATGTATGCATTAACGACACGTGCAGCACATCACCTCCAAACTAAGTTCGGGCTTTGTTTGAAATCATATTGACCACATACTCTCCTTCATTTACAAGAACGTTTTGGAAAAAATATAAATCGGACATGGTTGAGGATCTGTGCGTAGTATTCGCAAACTTCGTTCTCTAAATAAAATATATAAAAAAAAATATTTATGAAACCTTGGGTGTTTTAAACATTTTTTTTTTTTAATAAAATGTGTTGTGTAGTAGGAATTACAATATGTGTCACAATAACACATAAAAACCTTTTAAGACCAAGGTCCCACAACAACATACGTTCAAAGGTGTTGATGGACGTAAATCTTTCTTTTTTTGTTGTTTTTTATTTTATGTTAAAGAATGGATAACTAAACAAAAAATCCTATCACTGGCAAAATATGACATAGGCCAATATTTTATGATAGAATAGAGAAAATAAAAGTTTAATTTACGTTTAAGTTTAATTTAAGTAAAGTTTAACTTATTTAAGTTTAATTTAAGTAAATAGCAAATTGTTACAAAAATTTGCTGAAACAAAACAAAAATGTAGTTGCCAATAATCTAGCCGGTTGCATATTCCTTGATCCTGTAACGCACCGCCTTTCTTAAAGATTAAAGCCCACACATAATTATATGAAGGCTCGTTTCTTCAAGTAAGCAATAGCATATCATTATAAAGGATTATTTAAGATTGAGGGTGCTACCGTTGACTGAATACAGTTCATCCGCCACCACCGGGTTAGTGATATTTCACTGCTATTGCCAGTGGTGTGTGATATCTCACGTCAACTCGTATGTCAATAGCAGGGACTGGAGTACGCGGGGTTGTCACACCCGTAGATCAAAAATAAAAACAAATTTCAAAACAATAAAAACCGAACCCTCCATGCGGGAGGACATTAAAAGAATAATTATTTAAATACTTTAATAATTAAGTCATCAAACCGAAATGCTTTCCATTGCAGCAGGTTTACAAATTTACTAAAAAATCACCAAATTTATTCTGTATTCAAAATACCAAAACACTAAACGATTTATAGACAAAAATAAGTTCAATCATTCTCAAAACAGAATTACAATCATAACAACAACAAACAAATTATTCTTTACCCACCTTTCATCAATTATTAATTAACCATAATATCTGGATAGAAATAAAATCCTTTTTTTTAAAACACCAAAAACAATACCCAAATTCAAATCTTTTATTTTATTACCATTTAATTAAACCAAATTTTTATATGAAACGCATTTACAAATTTTCAAAACGAACTCAATTCAATTTCAATAAAAAGCAACTTCTCAATTTCAATAAAAAAATATCAACAAAAATCGAAATAGTTGCCGGGCAATGCTTAAAATTTTCGCTCGATGAGCGATATCATTAGCAACATGCCAGCCATTAGTGGCAATACCGGCCATATTGCCGAAATATACGCATATATTGAAGGGCAATATGAAAATATTGACGATAATGTTTTTGAATTTGGGCAATATTGTCATGTGACGGTTTTTTGCAACCGCGAGGCTTAACGGTTGGAAATCGTTTGTTCAGTTGTATGAGACCAGGAAACGTAAAGATTTTTGGCTCAGTGTATTTCAGACAAACATAATGTCACTTTAATTAAAATAGATATGTTAATTCGACAAAAATTCAATTCTTTTTCAATAAAATATGAAATAGTAAACTTTTAACAATTAGTATGCAAAATTTCAACCATATCCAAAGAAAAGTAAAATTTCATCTTCATGTCCACTTTTTTGTGGATTGGGCGATTAGAGATTTTTTGAGCACTCAAGCAATTAAGTATTTTGAATTTTTCAATTCGAAAGTATACTTATTTTGGATTTTTCTCAGAGAAAAACTCCCCTTTTCTCTTATACGTGTTTCGGATTGGGGTTCTTTTTTTTTTTTATTCAAAGTTAGGCATGTTTAGTGTTAATTATAATAAATTATAAATTAACGTCTCTGAATATCCGAAGATACCATGCCAACTAGGGATAAGAATGGAATGCAAATTAAGATTCTCTGAGAAATTGATGAACGTTAACTTTAAAGCCTTGAGGATTAAATTCATCAGGGAAAACCCAGGAAGGTAAGGTATTCCAAAGATGAGAGACTCTGTTGAAAAAGTCACGTTGGAAGGCTACAGTTCTACACCTAATTATTTGAACGGTAAAGGGATGCGCTGCTACGTTTGCTCTGGTGTGACGCGAAAGGTTTGATGATTTAGGTAAAATCGATTTGATCTCTTCAGAAGCTCGTTCATCCATAATATATTTATAAAATATAGTCAAATCAGCAACATTTCTTCTGTGCTGCAAGGAATCAAGACCGTTAGTAAGACTTGGGTTACCAATGAGCTTAATAGCTCTACGCTGTACAGAATCAAGGCAGTTGAGACTACTCAAGTAAGCTCCACCCCATATGTGAGAACAGTATTCCATGCAGGAACGTATAAAAGATTTATAAACTAAAAGAAGTTGTTCGCTATCGAAAAACATACGACATCGCCCCAAAAATCCTAACTTTTGAACAGCATTCTTAGCCAGATTAAAAATATGAGAAATACATATTCTCATCAGTGTCATGGTTCGAATCCGTTTTGGCAGACACGCTATCCAACTAATCTATCAAGGCGATGGTATTTCAAAGTTGAAATTTCATCATTATTTAACTACTTCAAGTTGAATTTTTTTCATTAGGTATTTCTGGTTTTTGTAATACGTAATTCGAAACACGTATAAGAGAAAAGTGGAGTTTTTCTCTGAGAAAAATTCAAAATATACTTTCGAATTGAAAAATTAAAAATAAAGACTGAGGCAGAAAAAACGTTAACATTGAAAAACTGGGATAACTTTGGAACCGCTGGGCCAACTTTAAAAAAAGTCTCACTTTCGGATACATATTTTATTACCGAATAATCCACAATTAATATTATTTTAATCAGACTTATTAACACAAAATAGCTTGATTTTTCCAGAAATTCCCAACATCATGGATTTTATGGTGGTATGCGATACTTTTTTGGTCGCCGCGATCCACATTTTCCTGAAATTTGCAATGGTTTTTGCTTCCTTGTTTGTTAGCTTCAAGTTTCTTTTGACCCAGTAGCGTTCGATAGGTCGGAATTCTGGGCAATTTGATGGGTTTGCCTCTATTGGCACTAAAACGATGTTGTTGTCTTCATGCCACTTCATGGTCGCCTTGGTATGGTGACACGAGGCTAAATTCGGCCAAAAGAAAGTAGATACATTGTGTTGTCTCAGAAAAGGCAACAACATATTTTGGAGATTCCTCTATGCAAATTTCAGAATTTATAGATTCAGATTTCACAAAAGATTTGCGTTTCTCTCCACAGATGCAGATTGCCTGCCAAACGAGAAGTTTTTTTGGGAACTTCGTCATCTTTTTGATCCGGAATTCTTTGGGTACATTTCCTCGTCCACCAGAAACATAAAACTCCTGGCCAGGTAATTGGGAAAAATTACCGAGCGCGTATGTCTCATCGTCCATTACGCAACAATCTTTGGTTTCAAAGAAATCGACTCTCAACTGTTTAGCTCGTTTTTTGCCGATTTGTTATTCTCTGCATTTCTGTCTGGAATTTTTTGCACTTTGTACGATTTGAAGCCGGTCTTGACTTTAATTCTGCGTACTGACTTTTCTGTCAAGCCCACTTTTTTAACCAATTTTCGATTTGAAATGTCTGGATGAATGACCATAGAGGATTTGCATTAAATTTTTTAAGAATAAATTTACGCACTTCCAAAGTTTTCGCCATTGTAAATTCAATTTCGGTTGAAAAAAAACAATTGGATGACAATGACACAAGTATTGCATTCAAATTTATTGATAAAAATTAAGGGTGTAAAAGTTATGTCATTTTTTCAATGTTAACATTTTTTCTGCCTCAGTCCTTACTTAATTGCTTGAGTTTAAGTGCTCAAAAAATCTCTAATATATAATTAAAAAATTTCCAATATTCAAACCTAGTGAGTTAATAGTAGTTTAATCAATGAGTGAATAATGAAGTAGTTTATTCTCAAACAAAAGTTTAATTTGCGAGAGAATAAAATTCATTATTCACGAATCGATTACAATACCTTATTCTCTGAAAAAGAATTGTATATTATAAAAAACAAAAACATTTTCTTCAATTAAAACAATAAATCTTTATTGTTTTAATTGATAAATCAAATTTCTTAATAAAAAAATCCCAGCGGCAGGTATATCCGCTAGAAATAGGTAGATTTCGGGGTCAGACGGTTTTGTGTCCAAATAAAATTAGATAAGTCAGATTATTTTAAATAAAAAATATAAGTGGAAACAGAATAATTCAAAAAAATTATCGAACCAAATTAAATACATTATCCGAACTAACGCCATCAACACAATTTCGGAACAGTTTTATTTAAGTTGGTTTAAACTACTTTTAATAACATATTAAATCCACCAAAGATCAAATGAACTACGTCACAACTACAATTATACCATCACACATAATTTATAACATTATCAAACAATTTTATTTCAAAATCATCTTTTGTTGTTGTGTTTTTTTGTTCTTATTTAATCTTTTTTCAAACGGTTACTTAGTAAAAAAAATAAAAACAAAAGAGATTTTGATAATTTTTCTATGGTATTAAATGGGTTGATATTTTTCTTGTAAGGGTTGCATTATAATGCTTATAAAAATGGAACCTTTTGGGTTAGAAAGCTGAAATTTTTTGAGGCTATAGCTGAAAAGTATGTTTAAAAGCTAAGATGAATTTAAATAACATAAACTGAAACATGATGAAAGCATTGCCTTTTGCGTTTGTTTTTATTTCAACAGCCGTAGGGTCTCAACCGTTAGACTTAAACTATTATTTTTAAAAATTTTGGAAAGATTTATATTTTAAGTACGTGAAAAAAAGTTTTCAACTATGAGCTTGGCCATTTCAGCTAGATCAAGGGCAGCAAAGTTTAGTAAATTTTTAAAACAGCTGATTTTTGAGGAACCTGAAACGCCAAAGTAGTCATCTGGATAAAAATGATAAAAAAAAGTTCAAATATTTAATATTTTTAAATTTTATTAAAATATAATTATTCAAACGGAAGTTATAGCGCCCTAGATTATTCGACTTTTTAGGCTCTAGCCGCTTAACCGGTACCCGGATATGGCCAGTTCACGAACTTGTCCAAGACATTATTTGCCGTAACATACACAGAAAATTATTTTGGTGTAGGTCGAAAAATGCGACCGTGAGAGTGCCGCTTAATTCCGTTATACCTCATATCGTTATATATATATATATATATATATATATATATATATATATATATATATATATATATATATATATATATATATATATATATATATATATATATATATATATATATATATATAATTTTTTTTTTTTTTTGTTTTTCCATCTCCGCTTATCACAAATAGTCGTTTGGCATCAAAATTTTTCCGAAATTCCGAGATGAAGCCCATTGCAATAGGTAGATTTTTATATGAAATCTACCTAAAACCCTGATGATAAAAAACGCCCTTCTCATACAATCAACCTTATCAAAGCAATTGTGATTATAATTTGAAAATAATGTTAATCAAAACAATTTGACCAATTGGAATCATACCAATTGAATAATGATAATTATTTTATAGGAAAATTTTCATTAGACAATAGGTTAAGTTCATTAGGCTATAGGTTAGAAAACAATACAATAATACATACTTTTATTATCGAAAAAACATACAAATAAAGCTGATATAATTAAATGGAAGAGAATAAAAATTATTATCCAGTTTAATGTACAGTAACATAGTCTTTCGTATAAAGTAAATATACATTCAAATAACATCTAGAAATAATTTGGTTATAAAATTAAATACACAGCGTTTATTGATCCTTTATTAAATTTTTTTGAGTGTAGGTTGTAGAAATTTAACTAATATAATTGTTTTCCAAACAAAGTTACCCCAAATACAAATACATCTCTGTTTTACTTTTTTTCTCATCCTTTATCTCTTGCTGCGTGATATATGTCAAAACTTCGTTGGTAAAAAAATACTACTATACTTACAGAGCTAGAATCACTGCATGTAATCGAACTTTCTACTCAATGAAACCTCTCGTTGGAGAAACGTATGTGTTAAATAACACCAAACTTAAGTTACACAAGACTATGATTAGATCGGTAGTGATGTATGGGTCACACACGTGAACCCTTACACAAAATGACGAATCACATTGATCTGTATTTGAGCGTATGATCGATCCTACGCTACAATTTTGGTCCACTTAAGACAGACAATAACTATCAAATTGGAGACCTTCTTGAGGATCCTGATATAAAGGTTGTATCCGTTCCAATAGGATTGTTTGGTTTCACCTAATTCACAGTCTGAAATGATTAAAAAAACATACGTAGGTGCCGCAGGGAGTAGACGCAGAGGGGTACATGAGCATGAACGTCACACAATTCATATATGTGCGCGATTGGTTAAGACTATCGTTGTGTTTTACATGTTTACAAAATTCGAATTGCGAATGAAATTCATTATTTATTAATTACTATTACCAAATAACTTTAACCCTATTTGATTACACAGTATTATTATTTATACAGAAATATAACCAAATATCCGACTAATCTACATATATAGTTGTGTTTTTACTGTTTGCTGTTTTTATTAAACGAACGACGTAATATATTGCGTGCTAGATAATAAACTTATGTAATGACGTTAATGATGACCATTCTAGATTTATGGTTATATTTAGATTTGAAACGAATTCCAAAAAAAATAGAAACGTGAAAATAGAGTCGAGAAAAGCAAAATTGGTGAAGAAAAACACATTTTGAAAGAAAACGTGGTCAAAGAATTATTAAGAGCGCAAGACCTAATTACTGTTAATAAACCTAAATTCTATTAGTGTATGCGAAAATAGGACAAGTAGAATTTCAGTTTTATTATATTTTCGATTGTTTCAAATTCATTGATTAGATACTTTTTTGTAAATAAAATATGTTGTGTAGTAGGAATTATAATGGTGCTATTACACACAAATTAAATTCAGCTCCCATAATCAATTTGGCAGTTACCATAATCTGAAAAGTTGATGAAAAATATTTTGTATGAGAAAAAGAGGGATAGCATGCGCGAGATAGATATAGAAACTGCAAGAAAAAGTAGCTGATAGCAACTGAATTTTTGAAAAATTATTTGGTTTACCAATTAACTGCTAGAAAATTGTCAGATGATTTCATCTGCAAATTCAATCGGTTTAAAACCGATTATTACATTAATTGATTTTCATATTAAAATTATAATAAAAAATATAATATAATATTAATATTAAGTATAATATTAGGTATAAAATGATTAAATACATATTTTCAAGATTTTAATGTGAAAATTTTACGTTTTCTTTATTTTACGTTCTACAACAATTGCTAGATCTATAAATATTTAATTTTTGTGTTCCCTATTTTGTTGTTTCATTTACTATTACATTATAAAGTTTATTTACAATTTGTAAACCACTAGTTTAGATATAATCGATTATATAATATAATATTAATACTAAATAACTAATGATTTTTTTAGAAATTGTTGTATAAAAATTATTATTCGTAAAATTATTTTTATTTTCTTGTAGCTTTTGATCTTTCCGCCATCTGCAGTCAATGATAGCAACTGAATTAAATTTGTGTTTAATAGCACCATAATACGTTACGTGTCATAACACAAAAGAACTTTTTAAGGCCTAGGTCCCGAAACAACATTCGTTCTGAAGTATTGATAGATGTGAAGGGGGTTTGAATGGATTTAGGGTATCTGGGGATCTAGGGTTAAGAAGCAATCAAAAGATCAGTAAGCTTTAGAATCGATATTGATTGGGAGATAAGACCTGCGATTTTTTTGGACACAATGGGACCTTGTCCCAAACCCTTAAAAGGTTTTTATGTCTTTGTAACGCCTGCTAGCGGTTGAGGTAATTGTGGGTTGTGAGAAAGTCAATTAAAGTAACATCATCGACACAGTTGGTCTCACCGCATCACAGGTAGTACGTAATCGATTTGTAATAGCATATGGTATCGATTACATGTAATCATATAATCGAAACATGTTTCGATATAGTTTCGATACTGTATCGATTACATTTAGAACAACGTGTTCGTCCTAGTAAGCGAATATGTGATCGATACCAAATCAAAACTATAGTCGATACCAAATCGAAACAAGTAAACGAAACTTAATCGAAACCTGTTTCGATACAAAATCGAAACTACTAGTGGCAATGTAATCGAAAGTTTAGAGTTATTTTTTTGTGTTAATTTAAAATATTAATTTTAATTTTAAATATTATAATTTTTATTAATAATTTATTTATTATAATATAAAACACATTTTACATATTTTTATTAAATATAATTACAAAAACTTAAAAAAAAACTATACATGTGAATGTGAACCTAAAATGAGAAAAAATGCCATTAAAAGAAATAATTTTTAGAATTATATAGTTATATATATAAAAATGTGAACCTGAAATGAGTAAAAATATCATTAAAAGAAATAGTTTATAGAAATATAGATGTATATATCAAATCAATAAATTCAAATTATAGGTTATGTTATATGATGAAAATAAAATTAAAATAATTCTAGACAGAATACATATTTTCTCATATTAATAACATTAAAATGTACTTACTGTTGAAATATATTATATTATTCACAAAACTTTATATTTGTTTAATTTATCAACAAATACATATGTTACGCGCGACTATATGTAAATGAAAGATATGTGCAATTTTAAATGTCAAAACGCCATATTTTTTCATTAGAGTGAGGTGACAATATACATTAGGCATGCCTCTTTTTCTCCAATTCGAAACTATCGATTACAAAACGATTTCGATTGCAGTTTCTTGCCTGGGATGCACAGTATTGTTATTTTTTTTCTATGGAAACAAGTCGTGTCGTTGCTTATATTTTTTTTACGGAAGCGGCTTTCAATAATATTATTGGGGGGAAACAAGTTGTAAAGAAAGTGACAGAATGACATTCAGTTTTTATTGTGATTGATTGGCTGTGTTTGGAGAAGCGTATATTATTAATTTGGCCTGAAATTATTCAATTGTCAAACCACCATATAGCACAGCATTGTTTGGTTCATGACCAGTAATACCATTAATGCAGTGTTCCAATAAAACTCAAGTATAAGCATATTTAAAAGTAAATTTCCAATTTTACCAAGCTCTCGCATTGCAATCAAATATTTTTTAAAAGATTCCCCTATTTGCTTTAGTCGGCTCTCCATGCGCTTATGAATAACAGCAGAGTTCGTAATAACTGGGAATTCTTTTCGTAAAAATTCGACTAAATTCTCCTACGTCTCAATCCCAGTAGCCATACGCCGGCTTTCCTTTGCTGTCCCACTCAACAGTCTTTTACAATAAATAACCTTCTGACGATGTGACCAATTAAAAGAAATAGCGGCTTCACCAAAATCTTCAGCCTATTTTAATAGGGTATATTCGTCATCGGTATATTGTTCAATGACTCCTCAACATCTTTAAAGCTTAAAATATTTCCATTCGACGTACAAGACTGATTAGTTCTCATCATTTCAATCTCCCGACTAAGAAGTTCAATTTCCTTTTCTTTAAACTCCAATTCCTTTCTTCTAATTGAGTCTAGTTGTTGTTCAACAGTTTGTGTGTTTGGAGGATCGAGCAACGTACTGTTTTGATCTGGTGCATTTTTCGGCGTATGGCTTCCTAATGCATTATCATTGCTGTTGATCGATTCTTCATGTCTAATGTATATTGTCACCTCCCTTCAATGAAAAAATATGGCGTTTTGACATTTAAAATTGCACATATCTTTCATTTACATATAGTCGCGCGTAACATATGTATTTGTTGATAAATTAAACAAATATAAAGTTTTGTGAATAATATAATATATTTCAACAGTAAGTACATTTTAATGTTATTAATATGAGAAAATATGTATTCTGTCTAGAATTATTTTAATTTTATTTTCATCATATAACATAACCTATAATTTGAATTTATTGATTTGATATATACATCTATATTTCTATAAACTATTTCTTTTAATGATATTTTTACTCATTTCAGGTTCACATTTTTATATATATAACTATATAATTCTAAAAACTATTTCTTTTAATGGCATTTTTTCTCATTTTAGGTTCACATTCACATGTATAGTTTTTTTTTAAGTTTTTGTAATTATATTTAATAAAAATATGTAAAATGTGTTTTATATTATAATAAATAAATTATTAATAAAAATTATAATATTTAAAATTAAAATTAATATTTTAAATTAACACAAAAAAATAACTCTAAACTTTCGATTACATTGCCACTAGTAGTTTCGATTTTGTATCGAAACAGGTTTCGATTAAGTTTCGTTTACTTGTTTCGATTTGGTATCGACTATAGTTTTGATTTGGTTATCGATCACATATTCGCTTACTAGGACGAACACGTTGATCTAAATGTAATCGATACAGTATCGAAACTATATCGAAACATGTTTCGATTATATGATTACATGTAATCGATACCATATGCTATTAAAAATCGATTACGTACTACCTGTGATGCGGTGAGACCAACTGTGTCGATGATGTTACTTTAATTGACTTTCTCACAACCCACAATTACCTCAACCGCTAGCAGGCGTTACAAAGACATAAAAACCTTTTAAGGGTTTGGGACAAGGTCCCATTGTGTCCAAAAAAATCGCAGGTCTTATCTCCCAATCAATATCGATTCTAAAGCTTACTGATCTTTTGATTGCTTCTTAACCCTAGATCCCCTAGATACTCTAAATCCATTCAAACCCCCTTCACATCTATCAATACTGTAACGTCCGCTATATTCATCTAAACAATAATAAAACCAATTCATATTCTTTTTCTAATTTTAATAAAAATTTATTTCAATAATTTCAGTTCATTTTTACATTAATAATAATTTTTAAATTTTCTAATAATTAACGGCTAGTTCAATTTCGAATTACAATTATAAAAATAAACGAACGCACCAATTTTATTTTCATTTTTAACGAACAGATGTCGTTACTCAATTTTTGCTTTATCTTCGTTTTCCCGATTCATTAGAAGATGTCAGAAAGAATCACATTTTTCATTTTGTTGGTTAATCAATTTTAGATTCATTCGGTGCTTAAATTTAAAACAAGTCAAACATTCAGTTTTTTTTTGTTTTTTAAAACCTTGAGTTCAGATTTTAAAGTTTAAAGAAAAAGAAAATTCTAGTTTTGTTCGAAAAAGAACTAAAACCATGTATTTAGCATTTGTATGTTTATGTAAAACAAAACTGTATAAAGAAAAAAGAAAACAATAGATTAATCGGTGGCGTTTCTTTTGTGACGGGAAAAGTAAATAAACCCTGAAATTGTCATAGTGGGTTTTATAATAATTAAACAAAAAGAACTTGGAAAATAAATGCCATAAAAAGGAAAAAAAATAACAATTTGTTTTGCTGTATTATACCTGTTTACAAGCATTGGCGGATTGGGGAGTTGGTCTGTGATAGAGATCTGTAAAGTTTCGTCCTGCTATTTGGAAATCCTGGTACATACAGTACCAGGTTAAAAAGGTACGTAACCAACCCGCAAAACGATACATCTACGTATAAGGAGATCATAACCAATGTGAATTTCTTCTGTTTTTTTTTTTTGTCGAGAATTTGGTTCGCGCTAGTAGAACCTTGGCTGGATCATCAAAATAAGGATTATAATAGCTGAATGAATGCAATTGATATCGGCAATACCACATTACTGGAACGGGTTCAAGTTTTTTTTTTACTAAATACAACAAATATATCAGCAAGGGCTGACACATGAAGATTTTGGGTTTTGGCGAATCACTGGATACATTATTAACATCAACAAGTTTAAGCTAAGTTTCTTTTTATTTGTTTTTTTTTATATATATATATATGGACATATACATTTTCTAGTATTTCCTTTTTAAATGTTAGGTTAGATTCTTAAAGTTAAGAGATTCTCAAGTCCGGAGAAATCCGGAGCATTTCGTTTTCCGTATAAATATAAATTTCATTTTTCCTGGCATATATAATTATTAAAATTTTTGTTATAAAGGTTCAATTTGATTCACGAAGTGAGATAACAAGAATTGGCGCCGAAACAGGGACCGAACCCTACTAACTATAACGGTTTTGATTTTTGTGATTGGTGTTTTTAAAACCTGTTTAGGGTGTAGTGAATCTAATAAAAAGTCGGTTTGGGCGTTGGCCGTCAAACCGGGTTTTTTGATATATATTTTAGAAATTGAAATTAATTTTTCATTTTAAGGAATAGATTTTCTTTTGTTTTGATAACCAGTTGCTGGTTTCTGGTTTTTGTGGGGAATTGTGTGTATGTATGGATGACGGAAACTTTTATTCAGTTTCTAAAATTAAGTTTTTTTCTATTTTTGACAAATTCGGTAAAATTTGATTATCAGAGGTTAAAGTTAGTTATAATCGAATTTTTTAATAACTTTTTGGCGAACTTATTTTATATAATATTTTTTTTGGAATTTGTTTCAATGTTTTTTTTAAAAAATGCACACAATCAGGAATTTTGGCTCGTTTAGAAGCAAGCGGCGGCCGGGGCCAGGAGAGCTGGGCCAGGCAGCGGTCAAGCCAGGTGTGAATGAGGTGGATGAGATTATGCATGAGATCATGAATCTAGTTATGAATGTGGTGAATGCGAGGATGGAGGAAGCGTTGAATGCAGAAGTGAATGAGAGAAGGAAGGAAATGTTTATGGAGTTAATGGATGACATAGCGAATGAGCAATATGATGAGATGATGGATGTAGTGATAGATGAGATAGCTAATGGAGTATTGAATGAGGAAGTGCATGAGTTGGTAGATGATGGATTGAATGAGATGAATGAGGAGTTGGTAGAAGAAGTGGTAGAAGTAGTGGATGTGTTGGAGAGGCGCCGCTTGAGGAGGCTGGAGAGGGACAGGAGAAGGTGGAGTGAGAAGAAGTGTAGGAGGAAGAAGCAGAAGGCAGCGTGGTTGGCCGAGGAGGTGGAGTTCTCGTCAGTCATGCACGCTTATGCGGAGATATTGGCTGAAGAGAACGCTATCTCTGAGGTCAATCACAGGAAAGGGAACCCTCGACCAGGACCTGGTTGATTGTGCATTTTTTGAGGAATAAATTTTTATATATGGAAAAAAACCGTTTTGAGGCAGTAAGTTTTTTTCGGAGACCGTTTTTCTATACTGCCATTGTACATAGTGTAAATATTTAGTTGTATAATTGTACATATATGTACATATTTTTGTATATAGGAAGCGGGTGTAGTGGTTTGAGTAGAGTGTTATGTTGCAATATCGAAGTATTTTATTTCTTGGTTGATGGTCATCTCTTGGAAATAAATAGCACCAACGAGATGAAATTAAGAAACCAAACCGATGAAACGATTTAGCCATTTGAACTTTTTGTGAGTAGCTTTGGCAAATATTATACTTTGTCCATTGATAGAAATTAGATAGTAGATCATATTTAAATATTTATGCTTTAATAAATTAGATCTCGAATCTGATGCTCGTTTTAACGATGCATATCGGCCTGCGTGGAATACATACATGATTTTATTTTCTTTACCACTAATGGCTATAATTGGTAAAAATCTTGTTTTCGGTTGTAGTTGATTCGAACTATCTTTTTTTTTAAATTTACGATTAAATATTGTACATTCCACTACAGTTGAGCGTTTGTAGATGTAATTAAAAAAAGGTTAGAATTAATTGTATGTTTTTTTTGTTGAATTTTTTTTTGTATAATGATTATGAGTGTGTAATTAAAAAAATCCTTCTTAGCGGTAGGCCTAACAAGTCATCCATGGGGCTTATCCCCTTAACATGTTTATGTTCTTAGATCGCCTCTGTCCATTATGGACATGCGATCGAAGTTCATTGGTTTCTTCTCTTCATTTCAGAAGGAGTTTTCTGGTGATAAGGGGATGACTACTGCTGGTCTGTACTTAGGTACAAACCAGTAGTACCATTCCCTGCACAGAAGCTTCTTTAATGAAATGAAGAGGAGAACCAATTTATTTTTTATCAGGATCGAGGCTTCACCTCACACAACTTCAAAATTTTTCCACTTTTACATTTAGCTTGCAATAGACAGTTTTCATGGAGTTTAGGATTTGAAGTCTGGTGCTCGGGAGCTTTCTTCAACTTTGGCATTAGTTTAATGGTAATTTATTTTTAGGTAAAACAACCGCAGCTGGGTCAGTAGAAATGGGCCTACGGTCTAATCGTGACAGTTGCGATTGTTTTTGTTAGGTTGGGGAGAATCTGTTCTGTAGAATCTGGTCGTTAGGGGCTTTTCTAGTCGGTTCTCACATGCATTGTTGGAGTGGGCTCGCGAACGCGATAATTCAAATACTAAATGATATGGATATTGTAGCCGTACTTACTTTTATGTTGTCTCCAGACGAATCTGAACTTGGGAATCTCTGATCTATATATTAAATAAAAAAATAAATTAAATCAAAACAATAAAATTTTGAAAATAAATAAATAAAATTTTTATTAAACAAAATAATTTTTAAGTAAATACAAATTTTTCTTAAATACATCAAGATTTAAATAAATATTCTTTATTTTTTTTAAAAAAATAAATCAATATTATTGAGCTAAGACGAGCATCCAATAATTAAGCAATTTTCTAAATATTTTTTATTTTTCAATTATTTTAAAATAAATAAATATTTTATTTAGGGGTGCTATTGTCAATAAATAATTTTAGGTATATATATGATTCTGAATTTCAGCATATTTGAAATTAAATAAATAAATTATATTTTTTATATATAATATTTTAGGAATTTTTGTGAAAGGTGAAGCGAAATTGGGTACAACAGTAATCTTTTTGTTCTTTTACGAAGTTTGTTCTTACAAAAATTTTTGTGTTTTCGAATTGGGCTGTTCGTTGTTTTTTTCGTTTTTGCGTATTTCATTTTTTTTTTACATTTCCATCGTACTAACTCCAACTTTTTTTTGGAATTGGTTTTAATATTGTTGTTGATTGTGAGTTCATAATTTTACGGGTTTTACCATCGAAATGTCAAACCAGATAGACGTTGACCATCCGTTCTATGGTCTGGAACCCAGCGAACTACAGGTCGAATGTCTGGTTCGGGGTGTGAACTTCGGGGGGGCCAAATGGGCAGAGGAACTGCGAAACCACGCAGATCATGGTGCAGTTCCAATAATAGTGTCTCACGCGAGAGATTTGATAGAGGAATCTCAAATGGTGGTGCAGGCAGCACAACTCGTTGTAGATCAGGTACGACGACTTCAGCCACAGATAAATCAGACCTTCTTAGATGGTTTGGCGAATCGAATCGAGTGTTGCATTACACGGGTAGGATGAATAGGTTGGGTCCTCGCAATGACTTGCAAGAAGCCCGCACCTACGCTATCTCACAATTGTCACGCGAATGTAATAGGATCGTTGTCAACACGTCCAATTATGCAGAATAAACCAGGAGTATCATCTGCTCCATCTGCTTCACCTGCTTTTCAACCAGACGAGAGATCCACACCGATCCCAGTACAGCCAATATCGGAAACAATACGTAGTTTAAATCGTGCAAGCCATCAACAACAGAGACGGTCAGAACATTTACCACCGGCTTATTTTCAGCAATCGTCTAAAAAACTCGGCCTCCTAAATAGATGCAAAAAATTTTTCACTCCATACCAATTGCTCCATGTTTATAAGTCCTATATTCGTCCCTGTATGGAGTACTGCTGTCAAGTTTGGGGTGCTGCCTCTGTTTCCATCTTGGCCCTCTTGGACTCTGTTCAAAAGCGAGCTATACGAATTGTAGGTGATCGAACTTTGACATCACAACTTGATTCCCTACAACATCGTCGCACTGTTGCTGACCTCGTTGTTTTTTACAAATATCGTCATCAGCAGTGCTCAGATGAAATCAGCGGCATCATGCCTCAAACTTATTCTTACCCCCGTTCCACTCGGCAATCGGCTGCCGCAACCAGTGAAACGGTAAAGATCCCGCGCTGTCATACTGGCAGATCGCAGAGAGACTTCTTTGTCCGAACTGCGTACAAATGGAATAGTTTGCCGGAACACTTAGTCTCAGGTGGCTTCAACCCACAGATGTTTAAAAAAAGCGTTAATCTACACCTCAGAACGCCAGTTGTTGTGGGACCCAGGTCTAGACCTAGGTCTTAAAAGGTATTTATGTGTTGTTGTGACACATATTCTAAACCCTATTACACAACACATTTTATTAAAAAAAAAAAAAAAAAATCGGGTTTGAGAGCAGAGGACTTTGCAATACCACAATTGGGTCCATCACTCCAAGCTGAACACATACACAATAGTCCAGCATTAGTACAACCGCAATTACAATTAAATTATCCATCAGTACCACAGGTACAACCACCTGTATATCCAGGTGGTTGTACAGTATATCCACCAGCTCCACTTACAGCACCACCACCATACAACCAACCTCCTCAGGTATGGCGTGACGCGGCTCCAGCGTTAGCACCAGTGGAGTACCGAGGGGTTCGTGGGAACAATTTGAGTCGTTATGACTCAAATTGGGTTCCAACCTTCACAGGGGATGGTCACTCTCCTGATGTTCATGAGTTTGTTCATAGAGTGGAAACGGCTGCCAGGAGGGATCGTGTGAATTGGGACGACCTTAGGTCTATCGTTCCACGGTACCTCAAGGGAGCTGCCGACAGATACTATTTGAACTTGACTCATGAATATGAGGTAGTGACTTACCCAGTGCTAAGGGAGGGACTCCTACAAACCTTCGGTACGTTCACTGATGACAAGGCGATCTTGCGCGTTCTTCTGAACCGCAAACAAAAGTCAAAGGAGAGCGTGTACGAGTATCTAGTGGAGATTGGTTCGTTGAACCGTCGCTTAGCACGTCAGCACGTCCATTTGCTGACCGTGAAATGCTAGAGATTGCTCGGGAGGGACTGAGTGTGGAACTCAAAAACGCTACTCTAGCTGCAACAATACATTCAATTGATGAACTTAGGACTCTATGTCAGTTTGAACGTTTGTGGTCCACACCAGTTCCGACCAGAACATCAAACTTAAGAATTAGTGAGCTACAGCATATGGATGATTATGAGGTGGATGTTGAACCAGAACGACATGGATATATTGAAGCGATGGATTCAACACCGAGACGGATATTTCAGAGACCTGGCATAACATCGGATAACAGTCAACCTGGTCCATCAATGTCCAGACAACCAATAGTGTGTTTCAGTTGTGGTGTGACTGGTCACCGAGCTCCGGATTGTCCACGGAAGAATCGGATAAAATTATATTGCTGGAAATGTAACAAACCGGACGTTATTTATGCAAATTGTTGATATTGTCACCCGTTGTTAAACTATCGTCCGAGAGTACATGCTTCGGGGATGGTACCCTCGGTTCAACATCCAATGAGCCCGAAGAAATCAACGAGAGATGTAGGAACGCAGGACGATCGGCCATCACCAACGAAACCCGAATAAAATCATCAAACACATCTAATTTCCCATCATTACATCGAACGTATTTTAGACGTCTTGAACGTAACATCAGATATTGGAGGATGAGGAAATTATTTCGTAAAGCTTGTATTTCATCTATCCTTTCAGAAACAAAGGATCCTCGGCCGCGATTGACAATTAGGATTTTGGACAAACATATTTCAGGACTATTGGATAGTGGAGCGTCAATCACAATACTTGGAAGAAATTCCTTGGAATTATTGGAATCATCAGGTACAACCTACCGTAAATACACTTGGTGTATTCGTACGGCGGATGGTACTGCAAATAAAATTTTGGGTTACATAGAAGTTCCAATAGCGGTGAATGGCTCCACTAAACCAATGCGGTTTCATATTGTCCCTGGATTACTAGAAAAGCTCTACCTGGGCATAGATTTCTGGGAGAAATTCGGTATTGTTCCTTCTTTTGTTAGTGAACTGACTCGTACAGAGCCAATAACTTTAAATACACACCACCTCACCACTGATCAGCAACATAAACTGGATATGATCAAGGATTCTTTCCCGTCATTTGAAGTGTCGGGGCTCGGAAAGACTTCTTTGGTTGAACATGTCATCGATGTTGGTGATAGTGCACCTGTTAAACAGAGGCATTATCCCACATCGCCGGCTGTTCAACTAAAGGTTTATACCGAACTCGACCGAATGCTTCAAATGGGCGTGATCGAAGAGAGTAACAGTTCTTGGTGCTCGCCAGTGGTTTTGGTACAAAAAGAATCTGGTAAAAACAGATTATGTATTGATAGCCGTCGTGTCAATTCACTAACTAAAAAGGACACTTACCCACTTCCCTTGATTGATGGCTTATTAGGTCGTCTAAATAGCACCAAGTACATTTCAAGTATTGATCTCAAAGATGCTTTCTGGCAGATTCCTCTGGCAGAAGCATCTAGAGACAAGACAGCCTTCACAGTGCCTGGTCGTCCATTGTATCAATTCCGGGTTATGCCCTTGGTTTGTGCAATGCTCCCCAGACAATGTGTCGGCTAATGCACAAAGTGATACCACATCAATATCACGAAAATGTCTTTGTTTATTTAGATGATCTATTGGTAGTCTCTTCCACGTTCCAGGAACATATGGAATTGCTGTCCAACGTCTCTTCATTGCTAAGAGCGGCTGGGTTAACAATAAACCTCAAGAAAAGTAAATTTGTTCTGAGAGAGGTGAAATACTTGGGATTTTTGGTTGGTGAGGATGGTCTTCGAACAGACCCTGACAAGGTAAGAGCTGTAGCAGAGTACCCAGCTCCTTCTACAGTAAAACAAATACGACGATTATGAGGAATGGCTGGTTGGTACCAACGGTTTATACCAAATTATGCAAGCGTGGTATCACCGATAACAGATCTGTTGAAGAAGAGCTCGGGAAAATTAAAATGGACATTGGAAGCGCAAGCAGCTTTTGAAAATTTAAAAAGATTGCTGACTACAGCACCGGTATTAATTAACCCTGATTATAATAAAGAGTTCTTTATTAGATGCGATGCGAGTCTGACAGGGGTAGGTAGTGTACTGTATCAGATCGACGAAGACGGACAAGAGTGTCCGATAGCCTTCATGTCGAAAAAACTTAATAAAGCTCAACGAAACTATTCTGTTTCTGAGCTTGAATGTCTTGCGGCAATTCTAAGTGTGAAGAAATTCAGGGGCTATGTTGAAGGTCACCGATTTACAATTGTGACTGATCACTCAAGTCTGAAGTGGCTAATGTCACAGAAAGACAGGTGGAGCCTAAAACTCCAACATATGGATTTTACCATTGTCCACCAAAAAGGTACCCAAAATATAGTCCCTGATGCTCTATCGCCCTGATGCTAATTGACGGAAGCATTAACACATCACATTAACGACATTAAAATCGACAATGAAGGTTATCGGCACAACGAATATACGGATATGATAGCTAAAGTTCAATCATCTCCCAAGGACTTTCCTTCAATCAAAGTCGTGGATGTAGCTTATCATCGTATCATGCTTATCATACGTATTGAGCCAAGACCTGATGCAATACCTAACGATGTTCCTGTGTGGAAAGTCTGGATACCAAAACCGATGACTTCCAACATGATTCAGAAACATCACGATGATAGTACGGCTGCTCATGGAGGTGTTAAAAAGACAATAGAATTACTTCGACGTCTTTATTATTGGCCGGGCATGGCGTCACAGGTACACAACTATGTTGTGTCCTGCGACACCTTTAAACAAACAAAAGCCACGAATCAGATATTGCGTCCTCCGATGCAATATCAATTCGAAACAGCACGTCCATGGCAGAGAGTCTATATAGATTTTTTGGGACCGTACCCTCGTTCTACACTTGGGAATACGGTGTTATTGATAGTTCTGGATCATGCTACGAAGTTTGTACTTCTGAAACCACTTAGAAACGCAACTTCACCGAAGGTGAATGCTTTTCTGAGGAACGAAGTGTTTCTTACATATGGGGTACCAGAGTTTCTACACAGTGACAATGGCAAACAGTTCACTAGTAGGAACTTTCAAAATCTTTTGTCAGATTTCGGCATTAAACACATTAGGACCGGTGTCTATAGTCCTCAAAGCAACGCGTCAGAGCGGGTCAATAGGTCAGTTCTAGCAGCAATTCGAGCGTTCATAAAAGGTCAACATACCAAGTGGGACTCACAAATTGGCGAAATCGCATTTGCACTGCGGGCCGCAGTGCATTCAGCTACCAAGTACTCACCGTACTACTTATTATTTGGTCAACATCCAATATCGGATGGGAATACTTACCAATTGTTGAGATCACTACACCAGCTTGGTGAAGATGCTGGTGAGGAATTAGAACGCTCTGATCATTTGACTCTGCTCAGGAACTGGGTTCAGGAAAATTTAAAAGCAGCTTTCAAGAAATCGCAACATCAGTATAACCTGCGATCTAAACTACGGACTTTTCAACCACGGGTGTTTGTACGGCAACATCATTTGAGTGACGCTACTAAAAGGTTCTCGGCAAAATTGGCTCCAAAGTTCTTACCTGCAATGATAAAAACTAAGATTGGAAATGTACTTTATGAGTGCATAGATATGAGCGGTAAGAATCTTTGGGTACACCACGCGAAAGACATCATTATCTCCTCAACCATCAAAGAGAACGATTGTCTTATTGAATTGTATCAAAAAAGTTAATATAAAAACTAAAATAGTCTCAAAAACAAAACTCAAAAGAAAAATATTATTACTGTGTATAGTTCAGTGTAAGTGTATTAAAAACAATTAACAAGTGAAGTGTAATAAAACAATTAAATTTTCTTTAAAAAAAAACATAATATTTCGTATAAAAAAAATTTTTTTTTCTGAAGTGATTAGTGATAGTGGGTGGTGAATTTTTATTAGAAGACTCCTAAATTTTAAATGAAAAAAAAAAAAAAAAAAATAATCGATTATCGAAAATAGAAAAACAAGTGTGTTATAGTGTTTGTGTTTATGAAAATAAAAGTATTGAAGAACGGACGCGTATAATTGGTGAGATTGTTCTTTATTAAAAAATTATTTGGTATTTTGTGTTTACTATTGCCAAGCGGTAGGCAGGTAAAATTTTACCTTTTATTGCTTTGGTGTAATAAATCTATTTATTACTTTAAACTTTAAAGCATAAATTTGCTTTATATTGCTTGGCAACAAAAAATTTTGTTTTAGTTGTTAATGATTTTTTTGGATTGATTGAGATTTTTTTGTGAAGTTTTTTGACATGATCTAGCTCCTCCTTCCTCGGATTTATCTTAGTAGTTGGAAAATATCAGTTAGTTGATTATGAAATGTTTTTTTTTGACAAAAGTTAGGAATTTCGAATTTAACCCTTTATTTGTACTCTTCAATTTTGTTAGTGTCTTTTGTGTCCTCATTTTTTTTTCTGCGTATCTTTTATCGTGCTACTGTTGCATGAAATCTGCTATCGTGTTTTTGTGACAGAGATACCCAGTTTCGTTTGTACTGTTTAGTGTTGAAATTTAGGCCTGGCCGAATTTCAGTAGCTTTGCCTGCAATGTCAAAGGGTAAGTCTTTGTCTCAACAAAATGGCCGCAGAGTGAACCAACAGCTTAGCATTGACTTCACGAACATAAGAGGTCTCAATTCGAATCTAAACGTGGTTCATCATTACATCGAAACAAATAAACCTGACATATTGTTTCTTACCGAAACAATTGTTAGTGGCAAAGCATCGAAATTGGATCCCGATAAATACCGGATACCTAGATACGAATTGGAACATTCCTTTTATAACAAGCATGGTGTCTGTGTATTTGTTCGATATTCACTTTCATGTATGAGAATTAAGGCCTACGAATTGAACTCTAAGCACCATAATTCTATAGCACTGAAGATCTTAGGTGTTGATGAAGCTATGTTTATAATAGGATTATACAGATCCCCAAATTCTCCCCCAGGATGTCCCTTTTTTGATCAAATATCGGCTAATCTAGACAAGATTACTACGGACTACCCCAAAGCAAGACTGGTCATTCTTGGAGACTTTAATATTCATAATAAAGAATGGCTTAAGTATTCATCGCGCACTGACGACGTGGGAAGACAAGCTGAACTGATACTCGCAGATTATCACGGTTTGACGCAAATGATAGAATGTCCCACTAGAATCGCAGACAACTTATATCATAACAATAATTTGCTGGATCTGTTTTTGACAAACGAACCAGATACTACGAAGACAAAAGTTGAACAACCCCTCGGAACATCGGACCATTTACTAATATCAGCAATAGTGCACCGACACAAATTAAAGCAAATCCTCGTCGCGTTTGGAACTACAAACGCGCCAACTGGGAGGGACTGAGAAGCTTTTATGATGAAACACCTTGGAAAACTATTTGTTGTGTTGATCAAGATCCTAGCACGTCAGCAATAAGAATGTCTGAAATCATAAAAGACGGAATGCGGCGGTTTATTCCAAATCGATTAATCACTTCTAAAACTGAGCCTTGGTTCACGCGGGATGTTGATGAAGCAGTGAGGAATAAACGCAAAGCATTTAAGACGTATAACGCTAATAAAACACCTGAAACCCATAGCGCATATAAGAAAGCCAGAAATATTAGTAAATTCAAAATAGACTTGGACAAAGAAGCGTTTATCCAGAAGAAAGCAAAGAAATTCGCCGAGCACCCATCTGGCTCACGTAGTTTCTTTCAGGCAGTTAAATCAGTACAGAGCAATTTTACTCGATCCTCTATTCCAACCTTAGTTCTGTATGACATTCCCGTGAGCGACTCGAAAGAGAAGGCGGATCTTTTGGGTCGTATTTTCGCAGAAAACTCAAACATAGTTGAACCTCCCCATTCTCCTACACTCATTCCCCCAGTTGTAACAAAAATGAAACCAATTATTTTTCGTTGCAATATTGTACGGAAAATGCTTCTTTCTATCAATATCAACAAATCTGCTGGCCCCGACGGTATTCCACCCCTCATTCTTAAAAACTTTGTTAGGCAACTAGCTCCAATTTTAACAAAAATTTTCTATTAATCTTATAAAACCGGAGTATTTCCCGATTCTTGGAAGCTGGCCAGCGTTCAACCCATACCAAAGAAAGGCAGTAAGATAGATCCTAACAATTATAGACCAATTGCAATTCTGTCGGTTTTAGCTAAAATATTTGAAAAATATGTTAACTACAATTTAATAGATTATTTGGAGGTGTCGCGAATTATTGATGATAAACAGTATGGTTTTCGTAGAAGTCATGCAACAGGTGATCTGTTAGCCTACGTATCCCATCTCTGGACCAAATCGCTGGAAAACCATGGTGAAACATTCAGTATTTCACTTGACATTTCTAAAGCATTTGATAAAGTGTGGCATAAAAATCTCATAGCTAAATTAAAATCTTATAGTATTTAGATGGTATCACATCCAATATTTTCACAACCAATGCTGGAGTTCCCCAAGGTTCTGCACTCTGACCAACCTTGTTTCTTCTATACATTAATGACTTACTTATCTCCACAGTGCACCCAATCCATAGTTTTGCTGATGACAGCACATTGCATGCATCACATGAATCTCCTAAATTTCGATCTCATACTGCAGTTACCACTGAAAGAGAGCTGCTAATTGATTCTATCAACAAAGATCTGGAACGTATAATGGAATGGGGTGATCGTAATCTTGTTTCATTTAATCCAACCAAAACCAAACTATGCTGTCTTTCACGAATAGAGCGACATAAAAATTTCCCTATTAAAATAGGCCATGAGGAATTGCGTGAGGTTGAATCAGTTAGACTTCTTGGAGTGGATATTCAAAATAACCTGAAATGGAATAAACATGTGTTCAACCTCGATAAATCTGCAATGCAAAAATTAGGATTCTTAAGTCGATGTAAAAAGTATTTCAATCCCGAGCAAATTTTGCTAATCTTCAAGTCATTTATTCGTCCATGTATGGATTACTGCTGTCATGTTTGGGGAGGTGCTTGTCAGTCAACAATAAAATGTCTAGACTCTGTACAGAGAAAAGCAATACGGTTGATTGGTAATACCGAACTAACGGATCAGCTTGATTCAATCCAGCACAGAAGAAATGTGGCTGAATTGTCAATCTACTATAAATATAACTTTAGCAAATTCTCCTCTAAGGAAATTCAAAATATCCTTCCATCATGTGCTCAGTATAATCGACAAACAAGAGCTGCCGTGTCATCCCATCCATTTGTTGTACAAATACCTCGTTGCAGAACCGTGTCCTTTCAAAACGACTATTTTAATAGAGTGGCCACATTGTGGAACTCAATGCCTTCCTCTGTATTTCCCGATGAATTTTCCCCTCAGGCATTTAAAGAAAATGTCCATCATCATTTAAAAAAATTAGTATAGTTATCCCTATATCAACATTCCTCAATTCAAAGGATATTCAAAGAGTCTAAATAATGAATATTTCATATTTATTGTGCTAAACATGTCTAACTAATTAATAAAAAAAAAAAAAAAAAGGGAATGATGTCTTTTCGTTAGGTAGGGTCGTTCCTCTGGCTGGTTGTCGTCTCTGGGGTTCACATCTTCAGTGTCATATATTACTGGTTGTATCGAGGGTTCAATGGTGCTGACGTTAGATGGATGGATGGTCTATTTCAGCGCTCACTGATAGTTCCTAGGACCTTCATGAGTGTTGAGATTGATCATCGACCCTGACGTTGGTTACCATTGATAACTCGATCCCAGATACAGAATAATTGTTGGAAGTAGTTCGGTGGTTTTTGACGTAGAGGGGGTGACGACGTTTTTGTGATTTCAAGGGTAAATATCCTGGTTTTTACCTTGAATTCATGCTGTAACGTCCGCTATATTCACCTAAACAATAATAAAACCAATTCATATTCTTTTTCTAATTTTAATAAAAATTTATTTCAATAATTTCAGTTCATTTTTACATTAATAATAATTTTTAAATTTTCTAATAATTAACGGCTAGTTCAATTTCGAATAACAATTATAAAAATAAACGAACGCCCCAATTTTATTTTCATTTTTAACGAACAGATGTCGTTACTCAATTTTTGCTTTATCTTCGTTTTCCCGATTCATTAGAAGATGTCAGAAAAAATCACATTTTTCATTTTGTTGGTTAATCAATTTTAGATTCATTCGGTGCTTAAATTTAAAACAAGTCAAACATTCAGTTTTTTTTTGTTTTTTAAAACCTTGAGTTCAGATTTTAAAGTTTAAAGAAAAAGAAAATTCTAGTTTTGTTCGAAAAAGAACTAAAACCATGTATTTAGCATTTGTATGTTTATGTAAAACAAAACTGTATAAAGAAAAAAGAAAACAATAGATTAACCGGTGGCGTTTCTTTTGTGACGGGAAAAGTAAATAAACCCTGAAATTGTCATAGTGGGTTTTATAATAATTAAACAAAAAGAATTTGGAAAATAAATGCCATAAAAAGGAAAAAAAATAACAATTTATTTTGCTGTATTATACCTGTTTACAAGCATTGGCGGATTGGGGAGTTGGTCTGTGATAGAGATCTGTAAAGTTTCGTCCTGCTATTTGGAAATCCTGGTACATACAGTACCAGGTTAAAAAGGTACGTAACCAACCCGCAAAACGATAAATCTACGTATAAGGAGATCATAACCAATGTGAATTTCTTCTGTTTTTTTTCTTTTTGTCGAGAATTTGGTTCACGCTAGTAGAACCTTGGCTGGATCATCAAAATAAGAATTATAATAGCTGAATGAATGCAATTGATATCGGCAATACCACATTACTGGAACGGGTTCAAGTTTTTTTTTACTAAATACAATAAATATATCAGCAAGGGCTGACACATGAAGATTTTGGGTTTTGGCGAATCCCTGGATACATTATTAACATCAACAAGTTTAAGCTAAGTTTCTTTTTATTTGTTTTTTTTATATATATATATGGACATATACATTTTATAGTATTTCCTTTTTAAATGTTAGGTTAGATTCTTAAAGTTAAGAGACTCTCAAGTCCGGAGAAATCCGGAGCATTTCGTTTTCCGTATAAATATAAATTTCATTTTTCCTGGCATATATAATTATTAAAATTTTTGTTATAAAGGTTCAATTTGATTCACGAAGTGAGATAACAATACTTCAGAACGAATGTTGTTGTGGGACCTAGGCCTTAAAAAGTTCTTTTGTGTTATGACACGTAACGTATTATGGTGCTATTAAACACAAATTTAATTCAGTTGCTATCATTGACTGCGGAAAGATCAAAAGCTACAAGAAAATAAAAATAATTTTACGAATAATAATTTTTATACAACAATTTCTAAAAAAATCATTAGTTATTTAGTATTAATATTATATTATATAATCGATTATATCTAAACTAGTGGTTTACAAATTGTAAATAAACTTTATAATGTAATAGTAAATGAAACAACAAAATAGGGAACACAAAAATTAAATATTTATAGATCTAGCAATTGTTGTAGAACGTAAATAAAGAAAACGTAAAATTTTCACATTAAAATCTTGAAAATATGTATTTAATCATTTTATACCTAATATTATATTAGGTATAAAATTATATAAATTATTATATTAATATTATATTAATATTATATTATATTTTTTATTATGATTTTAATATGAAAATCAATTAATGTAATAATCGGTTTTAAACCGATTGAATTTTCAGATGAAATCATCTGACAATTTTCTAGCAGTTAATTGGTAAACCAAATAATTTTTCAAAAATTCAGTTGCTATCAGCTACTTTTTCTTGCAGTTTTTATATCTATCTCGCGCATGCTATCCCTCTTTTTCTCATACAAAATATTTTTCATCAACTTTTCAGATTATGGTAACTGCCAAATTGATTATGGGAGCTGAATTTAATTTGTGTGTAATAGCACCATTATAATTCCTACTACACAACATATTTTATTTACAAAAAAGTATCTAATCAATGAATTTGAAACAATCGAAAATATAATAAAACTGAAATTCTACTTGTCCTATTTTCGCATACACTAATAGAATTTAGGTTTATTAACAGTAATTAGGTCTTGCGCTCTTAATAATTCTTTGACCACGTTTTCTTTCAAAATGTGTTTTTCTTCACCAATTTTGCTTTTCTCGACTCTATTTTTACGTTTCTATTTTTTTTGGAATTCGTTTCAAATCTAAATATAACCATAAATCTAGAATGGTCATCATTAACGTCATTACATAAATTTATTATCTAGCACGCAATATATTACGTCGTTCGTTTAATAAAAACAGCAAACAGTAAAAACACAACTATGTATGTAGATTAGTCGGATATTTGGTTATATTTCTGTATAAATAATAATACTGTGTAATCAAATAGGGTTAAAGTTATTTGGTAATAGTAATTAATAAATAATGAATTTCATTCGCAATTCGAATTTTGTAAACATGTAAATACAACGATAGTCTTAACCAATCGCGCACATATATGAATTGTGTGACGTTCATGCTCATGTACCCCTCTGCGTCTACTCCCTGCGGCACCTACGTATGTTTTTTAATCATTTCAGACTGTGAATTAGGTGAAACCAAACAATCCTATTGGAACGGATACAACCTTTATATCAGGATCCTCAAGAAGGTCTCCAATTTCAAAGTTATTGTC
This sequence comes from Diogma glabrata, assembly GCA_963693315.1. Taxonomy (NCBI): domain Eukaryota; kingdom Metazoa; phylum Arthropoda; class Insecta; order Diptera; family Cylindrotomidae; genus Diogma; species Diogma glabrata. The sequence continues at coordinate 107,052 of CAVNZG010000553.1, read as the reverse complement.
TGTCTTAAGTGGACCAAAATTGTAGCGTAGGATCGATCATACGCTCAAATACTTACTGATGCTGCTTTCCAGAATTATAAAACATTAATTGACTTTGTTTCATGTGGTGAATTAACAGAAGATTGTCATACTCTGAAGTGCAATGAATGTTCAAAAAAACTTCAACAACTGGAAGAAAAATTACTAAATGATTTTGACGTTAAAGGAATCCTTCAAGTCAAATATCAACAATGGAATACCACTGATCGATGCAATTTGGATACTTTAATAGAAACTGTAGAAGAATTTATGAAAAAATTTATAAAAAATTTTTTTCAATTACACCGTTTTTTTCTTATGTTACACCATTAAAAATTATTTCAAAAAATTAACAGTGTACATTTTTAAAAACTTTCTAATACCTATTCAACGACATATTATTTATGAAAATCGATTCAGTAGTTTTTCTACAATCGCTCGTCAAAATGCACTCACATCACAAAATAACAAAAAATTGAGGGGCATCCTGTGAAGACCCCTGGTCGAAAAAAAAAATTCTAAGAGAACTAGTATTTTTTATTTATGAAAGACTATCAATAAACAAAAAATAATCAAAATTAAAAGGGGTCAAGTCAAAACGTTGTTGAATCTTCGTGAAATTGCTCATATATATATATATATATATATATATATATATATATATATATATATATATATATATATATATATATATATATATATATATATATATATATATATATATATATATATATATATATATATATATATATATATATATATATACATATATATATATCAGTGGCGGATTATCATACAAGTTTTAAGGCAACCGCACCAGGGGCCCCAAGTTTTAAGGCCCCGCGATTCAGGGGCCCCAAGCATAAGCAAAAAAGAAACTAAAACCAGACAAGTTTGAAACATATTTATTTTCAGGCATTAAAATTACATTTTTTTTTGTATTTAAGTGTCTATAATTTCATCGAATTTAATTTCGTCCAAAATTTCATTGTCAATAGAAAGAATGGATAAATCGTTCAAACGATCATTACTCATAGTATTACGCAAATAACTTTTGATTAACTTCAGTTTTGAAAATGATCGTTCGTCTATAACATTATCGACAAACATGCATAAAAACATTCGTAATAAAATATCGATATTCGGAAAAGTGGTGGAAAGATTATCATTGAACATTGTTTTGTACATCGATTCATAATTTAAATTATCAAATGTGAAATAATTTTTGGCAAATTGACATTCGTCAATCAATTGATTTGCATTGAGATCTTTTGGGTATTTTGCGGTTATTGTTCTGCAAGAATTAGCAATCTCTTCATCACTCATTAAATTTAGATGTACCAAAAACGAGTACTATCTAGATCTTTATAATCTTTAGCACGCTCTCTCAGATTGAAAAGAAAAGCCTTTATAATTGGCTTGAACAACTATTTTTCAAGGTGGTCTTTTTGTTCCTCTAGACAAAGTGTTTGTGACGTTGAGCAAGTTTGAATATTATTTGCGGTTTGAATATTAGATGAAACAGAATTTAAAAGCTGACAGGATTCATTAAAAATTTTGTTGTAATCTTTATTTTCCAAATCTGTAACTATTAAATCAAACAGTTTTTTCTCACCGTGACAGTTAAATTAGATTTTTGTAATGCTCGATTCACAAAATTAAACTTGGTTAGTACACTTTTCCAGAGGACAAGCATCAAAATATTTTCGAATTGACATAGTTTTTTTATCAAACCTGTTACCACCGCTTTGTTATCGTCACTGAAGCTTTCCTTATGTAGGAAAGATTTTAAAACATGCAACACTTTTAAATAACAAGAATGTAAAACGTGAACTGATTCGTATCTAGCTGACCATCTTGTTCCAGTTGCTCTCTCTAACATGTATTCGCTATTTTCGGTTAATTGTTCTTATAATCGATTCCATCAAAAAGGGGAATATACGAAAAATCCATAAAGTTTTTCAACCATATCAAAAAACTTAGTTGCAGCAGTATTGCCAGAAACACTATATTTACCGACTAAATTTAATAAATGAGCAGAGCAAGGGACAAAAATTGCTGTTTCATTTGTTTGACGATAAATACCTGCCATATTGTAAGCGTTGTCATATGACTGGCCTCTACAATTATCAATGTTTATTTCGTTTTCAATGATGGAATTTCATAATGATGTCAAAAAGATAATTCGATGTATGACCTTCGATTTCATCCTGAGTGGAATCGACACCAAACGAATAATATCGAGACTCTATAATTTCCGAAACAATGTGATTTTTAACATGTTATGCCATGATAGAGATAAATTCTTCACATATTGTGCTTAAAACGATGCTTTTCCTAAAAATATTCCGAATAATAAAAAAAAATCATTTGTCAATGTTACATGAAAAGAGTGTACCTTTTCCTTTATTGCCAAAACGAGAAATATGTTCTTGTAAAAAGGGATCAAATTTAGCCAATAATTCAAGAGATCCAAGAAAGTTTCCATTGTGTTTTGATCCTAAAATTTCATCGTGACCACGAAAAGCAAGTCCTCGAGATGTAATTTTAGTTGTATTATTAAAAGATTTCTCGAAAGTAAGTTCATTTTTGATACGCATTTTATGTGTAAAATTATTGGTCATGTGATACTTAGACTCTTCATGCTTCGAAATGTGATGAATTATTCCAATTATTGAATCTTTTTAATGAAAATGCTTGCGATTTTCCATTCAAATCACCAAATAAACGGCATACAAAACAAAAAACTGCTTCGGCTGACGGTGAATAGATTAGCCAATCTCGTTTAATTTTTGTTGCATTTGTGAGTTTTCTATAAAAATGAAACTCAGTGAATTTTCGTCCATATTTTCCAGCATTTTTCATTGCATCTATGTTTTGACACGCAAAGGCACCTAAGAAACTAACTGTATAATAGTACTTTATTGTTGAGATGTTTAATGAGCTAGTTTATTTTCGATCAAAAGTTTACAATGCGAGCGAGCAATGAGTATTACAAATTTGTGAAAAAATAAAATTCATTAAACACGAAAGCAATACGACGTTTTACTCTTCCGACAGAGAAGCATGTTTTAATTTAAAAATAAAATTCATTGATAAAATAAATAAAACGAATAAAGAGGATATCTTTATAGTAAATGAGGACGGAGGACCTTCTTGCTCCAAAGGAGGACGGTCCTACCGAAAATAGGACACAAAATAATCTATGGGCTGATCACTATACAAAACTAATCGATCAAATTAAGCATGAAGTGAAACTCGACCATAACATTGAGTTAATTGAGAATACAACAGGTGAGAAACTTGTACTTGTTGACAGCCTATGTTATGAAACATATACAGCTAAAAAAAAACATGTAAAACCCCGCCTTTATTGAAATGCAACTAATCGTCCAAATGCAACTAATCGTCCAAATTTCAAAGGAATCGATCCAGTACTTAAGGAGTTTACCTATTTTGAACAAACGAACATTTACATTTTTATTTATATAGAAAAAGATAGAAGATAGAAGAAGATAGATAGAAGAATATTTATTGAAATTCTATTAAAAGTTTATTGCAACACTAATCTCTATAAAATTGTTTGTGTGTTTTTTTACTGAAAATAATAATCAAAAGTATTCTTTTTACTAATTGGAATAAAATAAATCTGACTAAAGTCTAATTTAAGTATTTTGTTTATATTTATTTCAATAACTTTTCTAAAAAACGTGTTTTAGTTATTCTAATTTCTAGAGTATCGGTACTACACCGGTAACGTGAGAAACTTTGTCAGTATTGGCAAAACGGAAATTTTGGAAGCGCAACTCTCGATGTAAATATGTTATTGATTACTTTCATTTTGAAAAGTTATCGTTCAGCCGGGAACGTTAATCGGCACAGTATTGACATCGAGCCCAATTTCATAGAAATAAAAAAAATAATCAACAATCTTTACAAACAATCTTTACAACAATCCTTACAACAATCGAATCAACGCTTGAAAACCACCACTAATTCCGACCATATTGTTTGCGTTGTCATATGACTGTCTCTGCAATTTTGTATGTCAATTAAGTTTTCTTCGAGGAATTTTTAAACGATGCCAAAAAGATACTCTTATGTTTGACCCTCAATTGGAATAAAAGCAACTAATCCTTCATTGATTTTACCATCTTTTACATATCGAATGAAAAAAGCCAATTAATCCGAATGACTTACATCCAGAACGGAGTCAACAATAATCGAATAATAAACTGCGTTAATGACGTTGGCTGCAATACGATTTTTGATTTCTTGCCCCATGGTGGTAATAAATTCGTCACATATTGTGCTCGAGAGGTTCTTCATAAAAATATCCCAATAACAATCACTTTTATCATTTCATTAAGTTTGCTTTAGATGTCGCATACCTTTTTCTTTGTTGCCAAATTTATCACTATGCTCTTTTAAGACAGTATCAAATTTAGCCAAAAGCTCAAGAGCTCCAAGAAAGTTGCCATTGTGATTCGAGCCCAGAGTTTCATCACTCTCGGAAGTTCGGCATTAAAACTTTTGTTTTTTATTTATTTTCTTTATAAATCATATATCTTTATTTAAAATATTCGAATAGATTATTGCTTTTAGATTGCAAAATAGAGAAACCGAAAATTTTATTTGGAATTATTTATTTGAGAATCTGAGAAAACAATGGAACCCATAGTTAAAAACTGCTGCAAGAGTATCGTTTGAACTAGAGAATCAATTCATGATACACATTTCAGAGATTTTTAAGGGCGTTATTGTTATCGTTTTTCCTGTTCTGATTTCAGACATGCAGTTTTGAATCATCAAAAAATCAGTTCTGTTTTTTAGCCATCAAAAATGAATTTTTGAAAATACTTTAATTTACTAGGGTTTTTTTCGACGCTGATGACCGTTTTATTTAGTAATCAATTTTGGAAAATGAGGATAAAGGGCCCCCAAAAATGTACCCGCACCATATATATATATATATATATATATATATATATATATATATATATATATATATATATATATATATATATATATATATATATATATATATATATATATATATATATATATATATATATATATATATATATATATATATATATATATATATATATATATATATATATATATATATATATATATATATATATACATATATATATATATATATATATATATATATATATATATATATATATATATATATATATATATATATATATATATATATATATATATATATATATATATATATAAATATATTTATATATATATATATATATATATATATATATATATATATATATATATATATATATATATATATATATATATATATATATATATATATATATACATATATATATATATATATATATATATATATATATATATATATATATATATATATATATATATATATATATATATATATATATATATATATATATATATATATATATATATATATATATATATATATATATATATATATTATTAGGGTGTCCCTTATATTTGTGTAATTTCAAATTTTTATTTGATCTTTCGGGCCGTTATTTTAATTGGTGCTATTAATAAAAAGAAGTTATTATATAAAATTTGAGCTCAATCGGACAATATTTCACTGTGCCACAAGACTTGCAAAAATTAAATAAAAAAATTGTAAACATTTTTGTTTGTTAAATAACTATTTATCTTAAAAAAAATTTAATCTTAATAAAACAGTTTAATAAGTAAATTTAAAATACAAAAGAAAATATAAATCTTACAAAAACGTTTCTGTTTCAAGGAAATAGTTTTTACTAAATTTGTTAATCATATTTGTTTGTTAATTTAAAGTGAAAATCGAATTTTTACAAAACTACTCGGCTAAGCTTTCTTTAGTCCATTTTCCATACTGTTTGCATGTGCTTTGTGCTACAAGTAACATGTTTTGTAAATTTTCATCTGATTTTACTCTTTCTAAGTACTCCTGGATTACAGCCACACCTTCCTTAGCAACATCATTTGTAACTTGTAAACAAGAAAATATAATTGTTGTGCTTTTTGATAGTCTTCTTGTTCATTCCAAAGCGTCGGATTAACATTTAGAAAATTATGTTTCAGTCCGAACCTATCGAAAATTTTAATGGTATTAGGTGATACAAAGTTATCTACTGTTTGTTGAGGCCAATTATTGATTAATTTGCTGTTAGAGACAATCGTTGAAGACCAAATCCTTGGCGACCTTTAAACGAAAAAACTGAGTTACTTGATTTTTCTTTTGAAATAATTTTTTCAACCATTTTATTCTTTTCTGAAATTGTCACATCATTATAAGAACTGAATCTAAAAAATTTATGGTGCAAATTATGAAACTTTTTGCAATCCATACAATTTTAGAGCGATCTAGTTTCGAACCAATGAGAAAATTTTAAACTTTAAAAAAGTTTATTATTCTCATCAGGGCTAGCCGACTAGATAAACTCTACCAAAAAATGTCAACGCTAATGTATATAAACCAAAAATTAGGATACAACTCTAGCGAAGTGTAAAAACAAAAAATTTACATAAACATACATTTAATAAATTCAGGTTTAGTCAATTAATTTCTCTGGTGATCACTGTTTTGTTATACTCTAGACATTCTAGTATTGAATAACAAACTTGTATCGGTGAGAGGAAGATGACTAGTCTTCACTTGTGTCTATTGACACATGATCAACAATTAATTCAGTAAATTATTTGTGATATAACATCACCCCGATGGAAAATCTCCCATCAAGAATAATATAAGAACTGAATCTAAAAAATTTATGGTGCAAATTATGAAACTTTTTGCAATCCATACAATTTTAGAGCGATCTAGTTTCGAACCAATGAGAAAATTTTAAACTTTAAAAAAGTTTATCATTCTCATCAGGGCTAGCCGACTAGATAAACTCTACCAAAAAATGTCAACGCTAATGTATATAAACCAAAAATTAGGATACAACTCTAGCGAAGTGTAAAAACAAAAAATTTACATAAACATACATTTAATAAATTCAGGTTTAGTCAATTAATTTCTCTGGTGATCACTGTTTTGTTATACTCTAGACATTCTAGTATTGAATAACAAACTTGTATCGGTGAGAGGAAGATGACTAGTCTTCACTTGTGTCTATTGACACATGATCAACAATTAATTCAGTAAATTATTTGTGATATAACATCACCCCGATGGAAAATCTCCCATCAAGAATAATATAAGAACTGAATCTAAAAAATTTATGGTGCAAATTATGAAACTTTTTGCAATCCATACAATTTTAGAGCGATCTAGTTTCGAACCAATGAGAAAATTTTAAACTTTAAAAAAGTTTATCATTCTCATCAGGGCTAGCCGACTAGATAAACTCTACCAAAAAATGTCAACGCTAATGTATATAAACCAAAAATTAGGATACAACTCTAGCGAAGTGTAAAAACAAAAAATTTACATAAACATACATTTAATAAATTCAGGTTTAGTCAATTAATTTCTCTGGTGATCACTGTTTTGTTATACTCTAGACATTCTAGTATTGAATAACAAACTTGTATCGGTGAGAGGAAGATGACTAGTCTTCACTTGTGTCTATTGACACATGATCAACAATTAATTCAGTAAATTATTTGTGATATAACATCACCCCGATGGAAAATCTCCCATCAAGAATAATATAAGAACTGAATCTAAAAAATTTATGGTGCAAATTATGAAACTTTTTGCAATCCATACATTTTAGAGCGATCTAGTTTCGAACCAATGAGAAAATTTTAAACTTTAAAAAAGTTTATCATTCTCATCAGGGCTAGCCGACTAGATAAACTCTACCAAAAAATGTCAACGCTAATGTATATAAACCAAAAATTAGGATACAACTCTAGCGAAGTGTAAAAACAAAAAATTTACATAAACATACATTTAATAAATTCAGGTTTAGTCAATTAATTTCTCTGGTGATCACTGTTTTGTTATACTCTAGACATTCTAGTATTGAATAACAAACTTGTATCGGTGAGAGGAAGATGACTAGTCTTCACTTGTGTCTATTGACACATGATCAACAATTAATTCAGTAAATTATTTGTGATATAACATCACCCCGATGGAAAATCTCCCATCAAGAATAATATAAGAACTGAATCTAAAAAATTTATGGTGCAAATTATGAAACTTTTTGCAATCCATACAATTTTAGAGCGATCTAGTTTCGAACCAATGAGAAAATTTTAAACTTTAAAAAAGTTTATCATTCTCATCAGGGCTAGCCGACTAGATAAACTCTACCAAAAAATGTCAACGCTATGTATATAAACCAAAAATTAGGATACAACTCTAGCGAAGTGTAAAAACAAAAAATTTACATAAACATACATTTAATAAATTCAGGTTTAGTCAATTAATTTCTCTGGTGATCACTGTTTTGTTATACTCTAGACATTCTAGTATTGAATAACAAACTTGTATCGGTGAGAGGAAGATGACTAGTCTTCACTTGTGTCTATTGACACATGATCAACAATTAATTCAGTAAATTATTTGTGATATAACATCACCCCATGGATTGCAAAAAGTTTCATAATTTGCACCATAAATTTTTTAGATTCAGTTCTTATATTATTCTTGATGGGAGATTTTCCATCGGGGTGATGTTATATCACAAATAATTTACTGAATTAATTGTCACATCATTATCTAAAATTGCCATACCAGCCAGTTCTTCTGTCAAATACCATGGATGACCTTTAAATTTTTTAATTGCCACATCGGAAATCATTTTATTGATATTTTTGTATAAGATTAAATCATTCATAAGTTGAAAATCGTTCTTAGGAGTGTTGATTGCATTGGTTGAATTAAACCAATACTTTACATATAAAAGAACAACGCCGACACAAAGATTTTATACCAGCTTCCTTTCTTTTTAATAATGCCACTTGATTTCTAAACATGAATATCTTCAGACTGTAGATGGCTCGTGACATGAAACGAGGTTCGCTAATAGCTCCGGGTTTGTAAAATTTGATTGCACTGGGTGGAAGATTTGATGATTTGTAAAATTTGATTCCACTGGGATTCCTCCAAGAAAAACAAATTTGAGCTCCAATAACTCTTTGTAATCATCACGACATTGTTTCTCCTGAAATATTTTGTCGTAGATATTTTTTTCTATATTTTGTAGAATGCTTTTTATTACAGTCCATATTAAACACTTTTACTATAAAAATAACTTAAAACGCCACTAAAATCATACTTAAAATACTTCTTACACTAGATGTTAACTTGAACGTTGCGCGTTGTATTGATCTACCGCAATTTTGTGCGTGTTTAAACGCGTAAAATGTTTATGCAGTCCATCACTTTGGTGTGGACATATATTATTAGTAGACATAAATGTGGCTACTATTTTGTTATATTTTTATTATATATTATTATCAGATCCCATAAAATACGTAGAGATACAAAAATAGTCATTATTTTTATGAAGTATTTAATAACTTGTCGCTGCCACGAATAATAACATAGATAACGGTCAAGATTAAAAGAGTTATGAACGGCTAGATTTTTCTATTGTACCAGTCTATCATTCTTAGGAAACATTAAAAGTTTTTTAGTATTATAATAATTAAAATTAAGAGCCATAAAACAAAACTAATCAGACAATTAACATTTTTATGTGTATAATTCGCTAAAGTATTTATTTAGAAAATAAATAACGCATATGAAAAACATTAAAAGGCTTGTGGCACAGTCAGAAATTAACATATCGAGCTGAATTTTTGATACGACTTATTTAAGAGTATAAGGCACCAATTAAAATAACGGCCCTCGAGATTTTATAAATTTCAAATTTAAGGGACACCCTAATATTTTCACCCGAATTATAGTAGATATAGTAGAAGAAAATAATTATTTTCAATTTGACGGAAAATTTTATAAACAGAAATTTGGAAATGCCATGGGTAATCCGCTTTCTCCAATACTTTCTGATATTGTATTAGATGAACTGTTTTCAACTATAAAAATACCATATACTCCATCTTTCATTTATAAATATGTTGATGACATTATAACGGATATACCTTTGGAAAAGATTCAACAAACTTTAACTCAACTAAACATGTTTAATCCTAGAATTCAGTTGACAACGGAAACTGAAAAAAATAATTCTATTCCTTTTTTGGACTTATTAGTAACAAGAGAGAATCAAAAATTAACTACAGATTGGTTTTTTTAGCCAACTTCAACTGGTAGGATTCTAAACTTTTATTCTAATCATCCTTATTCGATGAAGAAAAATATTGCAACTAAATTTTTCAAAAGAGTGATTATGTTAAGTGATAAAAAACATCATCCCAAAAATTTTGAAATTGTCATTAAGATATTGAAAAACAATAATTTTCCTGATTTTTTAATAAAAAATGTAATGAAGAAAATTAAACATGAAAATAATATATTAACACCAGAAAACTTATCTGAAACTACACAAATTATAACACCTCAACGGTATTTTGGTTTAAAATACATGAGCAATTTCACGAAGATTCAACAACGTTTTGAGTTGACCCCTTTTAATTTTGATTATTTTTTGTTTATAGATAGTCTTTGATAAATAAAAAATACTAGTTCTCTTAGAATTTTTTTTTTCGACCAGGGGTCTTCACAGGGTGCCCCTCAATTTTTTGTTATTTTGTGATGTGAGTGCATTTTGACGAGCGATTGTAGAAAAACTACTGAATCGATTTTCATAAATAATATGTCGTTGAATAGGTATTAGAACAAAGTTTTTAAAAATGTACACTGTTAATTTTTTGAAATAATTTTTAACGGTGTAACATAAGAAAAAAACGGTGTAATTGAAAAAAAGATGGCATAGCCTCTTTTTTTTTTTTTTTTTTTTTAACTAAATTGAAGCTTATTTTATATCTAACCACTTGTGAAAGTTGAGGACACGCGTTATTTTTTGTTTTAAAGATAAAATTCGTTGTGCATATGACTGTCGGGAATCAGTTTTTTTTGTTCTGAAGGAAAATTATAAAAATGGCGTTATAAACTAAGAGATATTTTTTTTATGTTAAATATCAAATATTTTATTATTAGATGAACTTTTTAAAATATTATAAAAATTATATATGTAGTACAATAAATAAAATAAATACAATTGTTAAAAATGATTTACTTATTTTACAAACAGAAGTTTCTTTTGAATAGGAAAGCACTTCTGCAATTATTTTCTTTGTATTAGATGGCATAAAAAATGAAATGTTTATTTATCACTTTTAGTAATCACTTGTCACTCTTATAAAAAATAATTTGACAGTCTTGACTGCAAACAAAAAAGCCGTATAAACAACTAAATCTATTTAGGAACTTTTGACTGGAGAAGTATTATGTTCGTATTATGTTATTATGGAATCATAAAGTAAAAGATTGTTTTTCAACATTAAATTACAAATATTTTATTATTGAATAAACTTTTTAAAATATCATACAAATTATATATGTGAAAATAAATATAGTTATTAAAAATTATTTACTTATTTTACATTCAAAAGTTTCTTTTGAGTTGGAAAACATTTTTGCATTTATTGTCTTAGTATCTACTGGTACAAAAGAATGAAATTTTTGAGTTCCACTTATAGTAATCGCATTTTTATATCGATTTTGTAATTTTTCTTTTGTTAATTGATATTCATTTTTATCGGCGTATCCAAAGTTCATGGTAGATTCCCATTTTAAAGCCCATTCGAAAAGTTTTTTTGGTGTATCAATAATATTATCTTCGCTCGCCATACTATAACGGTGTGCAGCACGCTTCAGTGTACTACCAATTCCATCACAAGGTCCCTTTCCATGGCTGGTAGCATGAAAATGCCATTCAGCGTCAACCTTAAATTAACTAATTAACTTATGCCACCATAAAGAAGACTTTAAGGTTGACGCTAAATGGCATTTTCATGCTACCAGCCATGGAAAGGGACCTTGTGATGGAATTGGTGGTACACTGAAGCGTGCTGCACGCCGTTATAGTATGGCGAGCGAAGATAATATTATTGATACACCAAAAATCTTTTCGAATGGGCTTTAAAATGGGAATCTACCATGAACTTTGGATACGCCGATAAAAATTAATATCAATTAACAAAAGAAAAATTACAAAATCGATATAAAAATGCGATTACTATAAGTGGAACTCAAAAATTTCATTCTTTTGTACCAGTAGATACTAAGACAATAAATGCAAAAATGTTTTCCAACTCAAAAGAAACTTTTGAATGTAAAATAAGTAAATAATTTTTAATAACTATATTTATTTTCACATATATAATTTGTATGATATTTTAAAAAGTTTATTCAATAATAAAATATTTGTAATTTAATGTTGAAAAACAATCTTTTACTTTATGATTCCATAATAACATAATACGAACATAATACTTCTCCAGTCAAAAGTTCCTAAATAGATTTAGTTGTTTATACGGCTTTTTTGTTTGCAGTCAAGACTGTCAAATTATTTTTTATAAAAGTGACAAGTGATTACTAAAAGTGATAAATAAACATTTCATTTTTTATGCCATCTAATACAAAGAAAATAATTGCAGAAGTGCTTTCCTATTCAAAAGAAACTTCTGTTTGTAAAATAAGTAAATCATTTTTAACAATTGTATTTATTTTATTTATTGTACTACATATATAATTTTTATAATATTTTAAAAAGTTCATCTAATAATAAAATATTTGATATTTAACATAAAAAAAATATCTCTTAGTTTATAACGCCATTTTTATAATTTTCCTTCAGAACAAAAATAACTGATTCCCGACAGTCATATGCACAACGAATTTTATCTTTAAAACAAAAAATAACGCGTGTCCTCAACTTTCACAAGTGGTTAGATATAAAATAAGCTTCAATTTAGTTTAAAAAAAAAAAAAAAAAGAGGCTATGCCATCTTTTTTTCAATTACACCGTTTTTTTCTTATGTTACACCGTTAAAAATTATTTCAAAAAATTAACAGTGTACACTTTTAAAAACTTTGTTCTAATACCTATTCAACGACATATCATTTATGAAAATCGATTCAGTAGTTTTTCTACAATCGCTCGTCAAAATGCACTCACATCACAAAATAACAAAAAATTGAGGGGCACCCTGTGAAGACCCCTGGTCGAAAAAAAAAAAATCTAAGAGAACTTGTATTTTTTATTTATCAAAGACTATCTATAAACAAAAAATAACCAAAATTAAAAGGGGTCAAGTCAAAATTTCCCAAAAATTTGCTGAACTTGCGTGAAATTGCTCACATATACAATTTATCTGATGAAATTAAATCTATTGCTAAACATTATAATATTAAAATAGCGTGTAAACCGATAAATAAATTAGAAAAACTGTACACTAAATTAAAGGATCCTGTCGTTTTTTGGGATAGGTCTAATTTAGTTTATAAAATAAAATGCAAACCTCCTTGTAATGGTTGTTTCATAGGTCAAACAAGTAAAAAACTTAAAACTAGAACTAAACAACATATCCAAGATTATAATAAAATGATAGTAGTGGAGTCATATTAGCATTTTATATTGATGTAAGAGCAAAGTTGAATTTTTTTTTTGTTTTATGTTAAGGACATTAAGGTTAGTGGGCATGTAATTATTTAGCAAATTTGGAGGTCCGGAAGTGCCTCAAAAATGGCAAAAACTGTTTTTTTTGTGTTTTTTGAGTAGGTCGCTTGACTATTTTTGAAATATTTCGGGCTCTAATGGTCATATAAAAAAAAAAAAATGGAAAATGTTTGTGATTAAATTTCAAATCCATCTAGGGGGGTAAGGTACTTTAAAAGTGTAACCTAACTTCAAAAAACCGAATAGCGTGACTTTTTCTTTTTTTTACTAAATTTATGATAAGGGGCGGAAAAATCGTTGAATTTTCATGAAAATTTCAGGAAACATGTATTTTAACAGTCTTAATATGGGATTTAGTTTTTATGAAAAAACTTTAATTTTTTCGGCCACAATTGGCATTTTTCGTTAAATTTGGCAAATGGTGCCATTTTATGAGAAGTCATCCAAAATAAAATTTTTTATTTTAATCTGTACTTTTTTTTATCTACTTTAACCTAAGTATAACTAAAATTATGTTGCCTTTAATTTAAATGCCCATTTTTGGGCATGAAAAAAAAACATTAATTTTTGCATTTTTTTGACATTTTACCATATATACGGTATTATTTATGCTATCATCATGTATTTTGCATAAAAGTGAAATATGCAATTCAAATTAATAAAAAATATTTTTTTAAATTATACATGACCTACAAAACTTTTTTTTCTTGTAATGCCCTAAATTGCTTTTGGTAAATAATTAAAATTAAACTAACAAAATATATGACATAATAATAAAAAATAGCAGTTGAAGATGAAGTAGTATATAAGTAATAGTTTAAGCAAAAATTGTAATAATAATTTAAACTGAGGATGACGTAAGTCGAAATCGATATTCAATAAAATAAAAAATCAAATTCAAATTGTTACTATAAGGAAGTTTATATTATTATTAATAAAATAAAAATTTTAAAAATAAACAACAAAAAGTATATTTTTAAATATTGCATTTTAATTCAAAAGTGACAAAAGCACACAAACAGTGAATAATATGGAAAACCATAATAACAAATATAGAATTTTCAATTGAAAACATAATTGGCGTAAAATTATTTATGCTGTGTATTTTATAAGTTTGAAAAATGTTTGAAAAAAATTGAATATTACATTTTTTCAAAATCTCATATCAAATATTTACAATAATTGTAATAACATTTTAATTATTTACCAAAAGCAATTTAGGACATTGCAAGAAAAAAAAGTTTTGTAGGTTATGTATAATTTAAAAAAATATTTTTTATTAATCTGAATATTTCATATTTCACTTTTATGCAAAATACATGATAATAGCATAAATAATACCGTATATATGGTAAAATGTCAAAAAAATGCAAAAATTAATGTTTTTTTTCATGCCCTAAAATGGGCATTTAAATTAAGGCAATATAATTTTAGTTATACTTAGGTTAAAGTAGATAAAAAAAAGTACAGATTAAAATAAAAAATTTTATTTTGGATGACTTCTCATAAAATGGCGCCATTTGCCAAATTTAACGAAAAATGCCAATTGTAACCGAAAAAATTAAAATTTTTTCATAAAAATTAAATCCCATATTAAGACTATTAAAATATATGTTTCCTGAAATTTTCATGAAAATTCGACGATTTTTCCGCCCCTTATCATAAATTTAATAAAAAAAAAAAAAGTTATGCAATTCGGTTTTTTGAGGTTAGGTTACACTTTTAAAGTATCTGACCCCCCTAGATGGATTTGATATTTAATCACAAACATTTTCCATTTTTTTTTATTTATATGATCATTAGAGCCCGAAATATTTCAAAAATAGTGAAGCGACCTACTCAAAAAACACCAAAAAACCAGTTTTTGCCATTTTTGAGGCACTTCCGGACCTCCAAATTTGCTAAATAATTACATGCCCACTAACCTTTATGTCCTTAACATAAAACAAACAAAAAATTCAACTTTGCTCTTACATCAAACATATCGCTTTATTTTACTAATATGACTCCACTATAGTAGAACATTGTCAAAATCCTAATATAAAAAAACATATAAAAAACAAAACTCTAATCACAAAACATTTAAAATACACTGAAAGGTCAACTAACACAAATCAAGGACAAACAGCACTAGTTTCACATGGTCTCCAAAAATTTAAGGATGGTGATAATGACCACTTCAATTTTGAAGAAGTAGAAATACTGTTTCATGAACAAAATAAAGAAAAAAGGGAGTTTTTAGAATCTTCTGAAATTTTAAAACATAAAAATTCCATAAATATTAGAACTGATTTGAGAAAAGTTAGTGATGTTTATTTCCCTGTTTTAAAAAAAGCATTTCTTATAAACCACTAATTGTAGCTTTTGGAGCTTTTCTATAGTATAGATTTTTGTTTTTTGAAAAATTATTTTTCTAGTATTCTTTTAGTATTTTCTGTTTCTCATAAATTTTTCGAATATTTTGTTTAAATTTTTTTTTGATTTGACAAAAGTAATCAACAACTTTTTTCGTTTTTGGATTTTCATATATAATATCACGAGTCGTCAAATGTGCCGTTCACTGCACAAACCGACTAACTCCACTTTTTGGAAAATTTTAAATTTAAATGTCAAAGTACTTGCTATAGTCATAACTTTCTATGTTAAAAACAACTTTCCTGAATAATTAAGATAAACACCATTAAAAGTCAAAATTTGTCTGACCATTAAAAAATGACTTTTCAAAACCTGACATTAAAAACTAATAATATCTATTATACTAATTAAATTACTACTATAATAGCTAATTGATATACTTAGTAACCAAAATTAAATAAATTATGTTTATAATAACATTCCTGTATGATAAAGATTAACACTACTAAATATCGAAATTTATTTGACCTTTGAAAAAAACTCAATTTTCTCAACATTTTGTTTTATGGAGTTAATCGTGTTGTGCAGTGAACGGCTCAAATAATAGTCGATTATTTTTCATAATCATTATTACGAATGTCATTTGAGGTCCCGAGTGCGCGTAGCGCACGAGGGAAATTTTTGACCTCAAATGGCATGAGTGGTAATGTTGAAAAATAATCGACTAATAATTTGATGACGAGTTGTATTTAGCAGACAATTTAACGAACAGAAATAGTAACATTATTTCATACAACATAATCCTTTGTTGTCAAACAAAATTAAATATTATTTCATCTTAGTAGGCGCATAAATGTTATAAATTTGTAATTTATTTTTGACAAATAAACATAAACATACAATCATTTATGAATGAAAACGGACATTTTTACTATTTGCAAATTGCATTTTCACATAATTTTGTAGGTGCATTTTTGTTTTAAATTAATATATTAAGTAGGCGGAAAATATTCGAAAATATTCGCTGTTCCTTCCTACCAGAAAAAAATAATCGAAACAAATCGTTTTGATTTGCTAAAAAATAGTAAATGAAGCGTTTTGATTGGACCTTATTGAAACTTTATTTAATGAGTTGAACTGTCATAATAATTTTTATGTTTATTTTAATTTAACATTTTTATTATGTAAGTTTTTCTTTAAATTTATCCATTATATTATAATCTATTGTAAGTTTTTCATAAAATTTTTTGTATTTATATAGAAAATATTGCCCTGACGATGATTGTAATTAACAATTGGAATATAGGTATATATTTTTAATAAAAGTAGTTGTTTTATTAAAATATTTCATTTCGACTATAATACTTCAGCTTATAAAAATCAAAAAATTAAATAATATAATAATAAGGCTCAGTTTTAGGAGTGATTAATCGATTTGGAATAAACCGCCGCATTCCGTCTTTTATGATTTCGGACATTCTTATTGCCGATGTGCTAGGATCTTGATCAATACAACAAATAGTTTTCCAAGGTGTTTCATCATAAAAGTTTCTCTGTCCCTCCCAGTTGGCGCGTTTATAGTTCCAAACGAGACGAGGATTTGCTTTAATTTGTGTCGGTGATGTAAATTGCACTATTGCTGATATTAGTAAATGGTCCGATGTTCCGAGGGGTTGTTCAACTTTTGTCTTCGTAGTATCTGGTTCGTTTGTCAAAAACAGATCCAGCAAATTATTGTTATGATGTAAGTTGTCTGAGATTCTAGTGGGACACTCTATCATTTGCGTCAAACCGTGATAATCTGCGAGTATCAGCTCGGCTTGTCTTCCTACGTCGTCAGTGCGCGATGAATACTTAAACCATTCTTTATTATGAATATTAAAGTCTCCAAGAATGGCCAGTCTTGCTTTGGGGTAGTCCGTGGTAATCTTGTCTAGATTAGCCGATATTTGATCGAAAAAGGGACATCCTGGGGGAGAATTTGGGGATCTGTATAATCCTATTATAAACATAGCTTCATCAACACCTAAGATCTTCAGTGCTATAGAATTATGGTGCTTAGAGTTCAACTCGTAGGCCTTAATTCTTATACATGAAAGTGAATCTCGAACAAATACACAGACACCATGCTTGTTATAAAAGGAATGTTCCAATTCGTAACTAGGTATCCGGTATTTATCGAAATCCAACTTCGATGCTTTGCCACTAACAATTGTTTCGGTAAGAAACAATATGTCAGGTTTATTTTTTTTCAATGTAGTGATGAACCTCGTTTAGATTCGAATTGAGACTTCTTATGTTGGTGAAGTCAATGCTAAGCTGTTGGTTCACTCTGCGGCCATTTTGTTGAGACAAAGACTTACCCTTTGACATTGCAAGCAAAGCTACTGAAATTCGGCCAAGCCTAAATTTTAACACTAAACAGTACAAAAGAAACTGGGCATCTCTGTCACAAAAACACGATAGCAGATTTCATGCAACAGTGCACGATAAGAGAAAAACATGCACGAAACATGCACGATAAGAGAAAAGCAAAAAAAAAAGTGGGGACACAAAAGACACTAACAAAATTGAAGAGTACAAATAAAGGGTTAAATTCTAAATTCCTAACTTTTGTCAAAAAAAAACATTTCATAATCAACTAACTGATATTTTCCAACTTCTAAAATAAGTCCGAGGTGGGAGGAGCTAGATCATGTAAAAAACTTCACAAAAAATATCTCAATCAATCCAAAAAAAAATCACTAACAACTAAAACGAGATTTTTTGCTTTCTGTTGCCAAGGCAAATTTACGCTTTAAAATAATAAATAAATTTATTACATCAAAGCAATAAAGGTAAAATTTTACCTGCCTACTCCTTAATAACATTAACCACAAAATACCAAATAATTTTTTAATAAAAAACAATCTCACCAATTATATAATTGTCTCCGCCTCCGTCCTTCAACACTTCTATTTTGATGCACAACAAATTTTATCGTTAAAACAAAAAATAACACGAGTCCAAAACTTTCACAAGTGGTTAGATATAGAATAAGCTTTAATTTAGCTAAAAAAAAAAAAAAAAGATAGTGTGCCATCTTTTCTTCAATTACACCGTTATGTGCTTATGTTACACAATTAAAAATTATTTCAAAAAATTAACAGTGTACATTTTTAAAAACTCTGTTCTAATACCTATTCAACGACATATCATTTATGAAAATCGATTTAGTAGTTTTTCTACAATCGCTCGTCAAAATGCGCTCACATCACAAAATAATAAAAAATTGAGGGGCACCCTGTGAAGACCCCTGGTCGAAAAAAAAAATCTAAGAGAACTTGTATTTTTATTTAAGAACTTGTATTTTTTATTTATTTCGTATTTTATATTTACATCTAAGAAAGCTTGCGTCTGTGCATCATATAATATATTTTATTCGACGCAAGCAAAATATGTTAAAAAATTGTTTAATCTTAATCAAAATGAAAAATTTGCCTAAATTTTGAAACATTAAAATAATATCTGTACTTCAGAGGTAAGCTATCGTAACTGATATTCAGAAAATTTTACAGAGAAGCACTTATAAATTATTACATAGCAAACTGTGTTACAATGAATTTTCCTCTAACATACATTTTAATATACAATAAGTTTCCACTACTTAGCTGTGTAAATCGGACACTTTGCCACTCAAAAATGCAATTAAAAAGATTCCGATAAAAAGAATTAAAATTTTTCCGAATATCAGTTACGATAGTTTACCTCTGAGGTACAGATATGTTCAACGAGAAACCTTTGATCAAAATATTTGTATAATAATTTATGTTTAATAAATTGTTTTAGTAAATTATGTACTTGTTCTATTATTTTTCTTTCTTTTTGACAGTAACCCTGCATTGCCTGCCAACAAATTTTTCTCATTTGTATTTGTCTTAATATTCATTCAATTGTTTGGGTTTGGGATTTAACTGGGATTCTAATCAATTGACTTTGATTTTATATTTGTGATTCGACCAAGTTTATTTAGATATATTAACACTATTGGTTAACTATCGGTTTACTGAAAAATATTTTGTTTTTTGTCAATTAAAAACTATATGACCTAGCTTGAAGTTGAATTTGGGTTTTCCGAGTTAAATTAAAATTAACTAGGTTTTTATTTCGACATTAAAGATGGAAACATTTTATAGTTTATCATACCATAGTGTTCTTTGAGTTTCAACATAGTATTTAAAAACATCGACTACGATTTTTTAATGGGGACCAACAAGATTCAGAAAGCAGCACAACTTTAGTACAATCCAGCACGAGTTTCGTTTTTAAGTTGCTTTTGTCCACCCGTACCTGTCGGTTGTTCGTATTAAATTTAAATTTTAATCTATTTTTCGCTTTATGTTTATTTTATTTCTTGACGGGTTACAACCTTATGTTGTATTATTTTTATTAAATTTCTTGACGAGTACAACCTTATGTTGTACTATATAGTTTAGTGATGTTTCTAAAAAGTGTTTCGTGTATTTTAAAATGTGTGTTTGTGTAAAGTTTAAATCTAAAGTTTTAAAATAGCAAATCTTAATAATATTTCGAACAAAACCTAAAATCAATTAATGCTATAAAAAGTGAAACTGTAACGGGATTCCTTTTTGTCCATCTCCTATTATACATATACACATGCAACAACACAAAATTCACATGATTCTTATTAAAGTAGTCTTTCCCGTTTTTTCATCTTTTTATTTTCATTGATTTAAATTCTGTTGTATCAATTAAGCATAAATTAATATCTCTAATTTAAAATAAATAACGCACTAGCAATTGATTTAATAAACTCCTTTCAATCATCCACATATGATAATAGATTTTTCTTTTCTGTCTGTTACCATTGCCGGTGGGATAGTGAAAGCGCTCAGAACTGCAAAAATTTTTATGGCCTATGCCAATCTTTTCTTTGCGGCTTATTGCAGTGTTTACTCTATCTTGTCCCTTTTGGTTTTTATTATTTTCTCTATTAATCTTTAACTTAACCATTATTAATTTTAATATACAATGCCCACTTCTTACTCCAACTTTGTAATCGATTCTACCAACATCCAGGGCCTCTCAAAAAACTTCCTTAGCATCCAATACCATCTCGACCAAAAGAAACCTCATTTACTTGCGCTAGGTGAAACGCAAGTTTCAAATATAGATAATGCACGATTCAGCTGTAACAATTATTCTCCGGAATTTGCATTTTATGATCACCGTGGTGTAATGATATTTGTGCGAAATGATGTTAAATATACAAGGCTATTTCAGTATGAAACAAGTAGTATTTCTGAATTCTGCTTTATCTGGCTCAAAATCACCGTAAATAAACACGACATCTATATGTGTTACTTATACCGTAGTCCTACTTACCACCATAATCAAACCCTGGAAGCATTTAATTCTCTTACAGACACAATCGACGACATCTTCATTACAGCACCTAATGCAGAAATTATATTAGCCGGTGATTTTAACGTCCATCACAAAGATTGGCTACGTTTCTCAACCAAAACATCTTTAGAAGGGCAATATGCAAAATTTTTGGCTGATTCTAATCAGCTTACACAACTAGTAGATA
The DNA here is from genome assembly GCA_963693315.1 of Diogma glabrata. Classification (NCBI taxonomy): domain Eukaryota; kingdom Metazoa; phylum Arthropoda; class Insecta; order Diptera; family Cylindrotomidae; genus Diogma; species Diogma glabrata. Next base: position 85,458 of record CAVNZG010000553.1, on the reverse strand, counting down.
GGCCAACCCATATTCCTAATATTGCCAGCCATTCTTCTAATCTCCTTGATCTTTTCATGACAACACATTCCGGTAAATATACTTGGTCAGTCGATGCTCCTCTTGGTAGATCAGACCGCTGTGTAGTTTCTGCCTATTTTCAAATAAGTTATCGAGCGCCAAGTCCAAAATTGTCTGCTCCTCGAAAGGTTTGGCACTACAATAGATGTAATTGGCAGAAACTCAATAAATTTTACAACGAAATCGATTGGCGTTTGTTTCTGCAGAATAAAAATGTTAATCAAGCAACTGCATTGATCACATTCATTATTCTACTGGGTATGAACATTTTTATTCCAACCAGTATTGTGAAAAAGAAAAATTGGGGCCAAATCCTGGTTTTCTGATGAATGTTCTATGGCCAAAATCCACAAAATGTTGGCGTTTGACAAATACCAGAGTGATAAATCTCCCAGCAGCAGATCTCTGTATATCAGGGCTAGAAACAACTGTCATAGAATATTTAATAAAGCTAAATTTCTTTTCAATTCCAATGCTAAGCGCAAAATTTTACGCGCTACAAAAGGCAGCCGGTCATATTGGAATTTTATCCGAGAGGTTGGCAATAACTTTATCAAATCTTCTATTCCACCATTGATGGATAACCAAGGAAACCCTGTAATGGAAATCAAAGCGAAGGCAGATCTACTTGCGGCGAGTTTTGCTGCTTACTCTGTGGTCGATGATTCCGGTATAAATCCGCCTAAATTCCACCTATCCAATCATCAATGAACAAAATTTACTTTCGTCCAAGAATTTTGCGGTCAACATTGCTTAATCTAGATCTTAGCAAATCTGCTGGTCCGGACGGTATACCACCTATTGTATTAAAACGTTGCGCGGATACCCTGGTCTACCCACTTATTAGTCTTTTTCATTTGTCCTTAAGCTCGGGTCTTTACCCATCAATGTGGAAGCTGACTAATGTTCAACCAGTCCCGAAAAAGGGCAACAAGTCTGACCCATCAAACTATCGTCCCATTGCATTAACTTCGATACTTGCTAAAGTTATGGAAGAAATTATTAATTATAAACTAATGGCATATCTCGAAAACAACAATCTTCTCCACGACCGCCAATATGGATTTCGTAAAACACGGTCTACTGGTGACATCATGACAATCCTCACGGAGAAATGGGGTAAAACAATTCATAACTTTGGTGAGTCTCATATTATTTCCCTTGACATATCCAAGGCGTTTGACAGAGTTTGGCATCGGGCCCTTAACAATAAATTAATTTCATTTGGAGTCTGTAAGACCTTGATCTGTTGGTTAGAAGATTTTTTATCCCAAAGATCTATCACAGTAGTGCTGGATGGTGCTATATCGGATAAATTCCCAATCCAAGCCGGTGTTCCCCAGGGTTCGGTTCTATCACCAACCCTTTTTCTGATTTTTATCAACGATTTGTTATCTATCACCACCAACCCAATATATAGCTTTGCCGACGACAGTACTATCTTCCATTCCTATTCATTTAAAAAACAGCCATCTAGTCTAACCACCAATTTTCATCGTAGAAATATGGTTGAATCCTTGGATGTAGATCTTGAATTAATCCTGGATTGGGGTAAACGGAATCTTGTGACATTTAATGCTACGAAGACGAAGTCGTGTGTTTTGTCTCATAAAACCTCGCTATATAGCTGCAATGCAACGTTTTCCAGCCAACCAATAATAAACTCGCCTACGCTTAAGCTGTTGGGTACTAATATCAATCACAAACTAAAATGGCATGATCATATTCTTTCTGTTGCAAAATTGGGATCCCAACGACTTTGTTTCCTGCGTCGCTGTAAAAGCTTTTTTTCTCCATCTGAAATTGCTACGATCTATAAGGCATATATACGACCAATCCTCGAATTCGACTCCCATATATGGGCTGCAGCACCAGAAACCTCTTTAAATTTTGTAGACAGAGTCCACAGACGTGCTTTAAAACTGATTGATGATCCAATGATAACATCGGGTATGGATTCTCTCCATCATAGAAGAGTGGTTGGAGCTCTTACACTATTCTACAGATACTACTACGGTAAATGCTCTAAAGATGATAATGATTTAATACCACCATTACGCAAATCGTCACGCGCCACAAGACAATCGTTGCATTCCCATAAGCATACCTTGGAGGCCTCATATGTGAGAACATCTAGCTATAATAACACCTTTCTTTCACGTTCGGTATACTGGTGGAATCGATTACCAAAAATGTTTTCCCTGCTACATACAATCCTCAAGCTTTTAAATCAGCAGCACATCAACACTATCGCTCCAGTCCTATCCCAAATCCCTAAATACCAACCTTTAAACTTTCCTTTCCTATCGCTAACACGTGCATAAAGCATTAGAGGTCAATAACCTAAGTGATTAGCTCGAACTATAAAAAAAAAAAAAAAAAGTTTTTCCAACACGGCGAGGCTAATTTCTACTCCAAAAACTTAATCTTTGTGAAAAAAAATTCCAAATTTGAAAAACAGTACAATTTATCGTTTTTCTAAAATGGAGGGGTTGGCTTTCACCCTAAAAACATAATTTGTCTGCCAATTTTTTTCCATTAGGTCGAACGAGGTATGCAAAGCAGCACAACATAGTATGACAGGCAGGTGTTATAGGATGCACTGACGAATCCACATTTTTCTTCAATATTGACTTGGTTGCATCCCATCACGGAATTTCAAATTTTTCGTTACAAGAATTTTAATGGTTAGCAGTGGATATAATCCCCAGCTAGCTGACAGAGGATCGGGATGGGGTTTACCATTGCCTCGTAACAACCTGGACTCATTGCTAATAAAAATCAAATCAATCAGAAGATAAAACCATACACCTTATGTTGTTCTTCCAAAACAAGAGAAAAAAAAACAAATTTAACACTCACAAACTTATAAGAACCTCATCCCAGTATAGCTCCTGCTGGACCCATTACTCTGGTTTATTTAATCCACCATCTTCCCCACAACTCCTATTTGCACGAGTGCTTAGCATATATTTTTAGGGTTCCGTTTTTTATACGGAACACTATTGATGAGAGTAAAACGAGATTTTCACATTATATCGATTATCTCGTAAACTATAAATGCTATGGACTTGAAATTTGACGTGCATATAAAACTAATTTGTCCACATGAAATGACGGATACAAATAAAACTAAAGTGGTTTTCGTTTGGTTTACAGGGGTACGATGTGAGACCTTTGAGAAAATACATTTTTTTATAGATTCAAGTAGGGTATCATATGAAAGAGCTTCATTTGAGTATTTCTTAAAAGTTTACTTTGGAATTTTACACCTCACCATTTTTTGTATAATTTTGAAAAATGACGTTTTTTTCGTGTTTTCTTACCTCGATTAGCTCCGAACCCAACTGATCGAAAATTTTCAAATGTACTTGGAATAATAGAAAAATTAGTACGTTTTTAATAAAAAACATATAAAAGTGTCATATTCTCATAATTAGATGTATTAAGGGGGTGGAAATGAGGAGGGGTAAAAACATTATTTAAAACGTGGTCAAGTGGGGTGTCATTTGAAAGAGCACTTTATTTAGAGAACATATCAGTTTTTTTTAGAATTTTGCGATGCACAGTTTTTGAGTTATTTTCAAAAAAGTGCAACTTTCAGACCGTCCCCTCCCCCTACGTGTCGACCATGATTGACAGAAAAATTTGTAAAAATTTCCAGGGTTAGGAAATTTCGTAAATTTTGTATGAAAATTATAGCGAGGTCTCAAATAATTATATTTCTGTGTGTTTAGGGGACCGGTGTAGAGAGGGTAAAAAAAAACCTTTTTTGACCCAAGCGAGTGGGGTGTCATTTGAAAGAACACCTAATTTAAAATTTGCTGCAATTTTTTTTAGAATTTTGCAATGCACAGTTTTTGAGTTATGGGCAAAAAAGTGCAAAATTCAGACTGTTACCACCCCCCCTCCCCCCTACGTTTTGACACTGATTGACAGAAAAAATTGAAAAAATTCACAAAGCTAGAAAATTTGGTAAATTTTGTTTGAAAATTATAGCAAGGTCTCAAATAATTATATTTCTGTGTGTTTAGGGGTCCGGTGTAGAGAGGGTAAAAAAAACCTTCTTTTACCCGAGCGAGTGGGATGTCATTTGAAAGGATACCTAATTTAGAATTCGTTGCAATTTTTTTTAGACTTTTGCGGTGCACATATTTTGAGTTATGGACAAAAAAGTTCAAAATGCAAACCGCCCCCCCCCCCCTACGTTTTGACACTGATTGACAGAAACATTTTTAAAAATTCACAGAGCTACGAAATTCAGTAAATTTTGTATGAAAATTATATCGAAGTCTCAAATAATTATATTTCTGTGTGTTTAGGGGACCGGGGTCAAGAGGGTAAAAAAAATCTTTTTGGACCCAAGCGAGTGGGTTTCATTGGAAAGAGCGCCTAATTTAAAATTCGTTGCAATTTTTTTTAGAATTTTGCGGTGCACAGTTTTTGAGCTATGGACAAAAGAGTGCAAAATTCAGACCGTTCCTCCTCCTACGTTTCGACACTGATTGACAGAAAAATTTGAAAAAATTCACAGAGCTAGGAAATTTCGTAAATTTTGTACGAAAAGTATAGCCAAGTCTCAAATAATTATATTTCTGTGTGTTTAGGGAACGGAGGTAGAGAGGGTAAAAAAACATTTTTTGACCCAAGCGAGTGGGGTGTCATTTAAAAGAACACCTAATTTAAAAATCATTGCAATTTTTTTTAGAACTTTGCGATGCACAGTTTTTGAGTTATTGCTAAAAAAGTGCAAAATTCAGATCGTTTCGCTCCCTACGTTTCGACGATGATTGACAGAAAAATTTGAAAAAATTCACAGTGATAGGAAAATTTGTAAATTTTGATTGAAAATCATAGCGAAGTTTTAAATTGTTGTGTACCAGTTGAGTTACAGTTTTATATTAATTTTTATTTTATCATTCTCATTTACAATCATTTACAATCTTCGTATGTATTAGTGTTAAACAAAATATTACTCAAATGGTATAAACTGCTTAACAGTATAGCAATACAATATTGCAACTAATAAGTACTAAGCGGATGCATATTATATTGCTTCATCTCCCCCTTTTATTTACAGATCCATGCATTAATTCAAAAGTGCTTTATACATAAGTTTGTATAACTCATTAGCTATCTTAACAACTTCTAATTTCAAAATTTTAACTTATACTAAATTATATAATGCAAAATAAACTAGTTTAATATAATTCAATTATGATATTAACATTTTCTTTCTTTTCTTTCTCTTTTCTTTTCTTTTTTTTTTTTTTAATTTATTTTTCCATTCCTTAGGACATGGTAGTTCTTAGAACATGGTTGTTCAACATGGAAATCATCAGATTTTGAATTTTCTATTTTATTGGTATTTGATACATATTCTTTCAAATTTTTAATATGTTTGGTATTTCGACGATAGGTTACGCCTTCGTCGTTTTGAACAATATATGACCTTGGTGTCTACCAGTTAGATATCGTGGTTCCCTTTTCCCATTTATCATTATTTCTAAAAACTATCCTTTCATTGGTCTGGAAGGGTTTTCTATTTCTAGAGGTTCTATTATAATACTTTTGAGTGTTTTTTGTTTTTTTACTAAATTGAATTGAAACATTTTTGTTAATTTGTGGAACTAATAAATTTTATGAGTTGGGATTTTGGTTCTACATCTTCTATTTTGAAGTAGCTGTGATGGTGTAAAAGTTAAATCTTTTACTGGAGTGTTCCTATATTCCAACAAGCTGAAATAAATTTGTTCTTCATTTGCCGAATTTCTAAAAATATTTTTTACTATCTGAACTGCACGTTCAGCTAAACCATTCGATTTAGGGTAATTTGGACTAGATGTCGTTATTGTAAAATTCCATTTCTGAGCAAAATTTTTACATTCATAGGAATTGAACGGTACGTTGTCAACTACAACGATACTTGGAATCCCAAACTGAGAAAAAATATCTAGCCAACCTCTTATGATTTCGTTTGAAGATATATTTTTTAAGTTTCTAATTTCAATCCATTTTGAAAAATAATCGATTACTATCAGATAACTAGTTTGCTAAATTCGAAAATATCAAAACCCACTTTACAAAACGGTATTGTAGGTATTTCATGTGAAATAAGTTTTTCGTTAGTATTACCATTTTGCAATAGTTAACATTTTGTGCATTGTGCAATGTCCAATGTAGTCTACACACTGAAAAAAATCCTGTGTTATCATTAAAAAAAGCACTTTTCTTGGCAAAATTTAGTTATAGTCACTAAAATTTGTTAATGTTAACAAAAATCCTTCTGTTGAGTGTGGAAATATTTAGTTGTTAAAAAGAAATCGTTTTCTTTAAAAGTTTTCTACTTTTAAATAAATTATTTATTGGACGTTAATAAAGGTATTGTCAGCAACACTAAAAAAATTATTAAATTGAAGTTTCTGTAAGCTAAAAATTATTTTATTTGGTTTAAAAATAAAATTTAGTTACTTCAGCAAAATATTTAGTTTATAAAACGAGAAAAAAAGGATTTAATTGTCTCAAATATAAGTTTGTTGCCATAAATATATATTTATTTACTAAAAAAAATAAAATGTAATACCGTTATTTAGATTCTAGTCGGTTTTTTTTGTGATATTCAATATGGGTTATAGTTTAATTTTGCTAATTGATCCCGAAGGTTGTATGTTTGTTTGTGCAAGTGTTTTTGTATATTTATTTAAACAAGTGTTGTTAATAGTTTTTTGAGACGCGTGTGCCTGTGTAGTTAAATTAATTGGTGAAAAATTTTAAAATCACATAAGTTCGGTAAGTTAAAATTTTATAAATTTGTATTTTAAATCAAGAAACATTTAGTCCTAATTAAATTTCAAAATATTGTTTACTTAAAGTAATTTCATTATAAGAACATCCTCGAAACGTGGCTTGTTATAAAACACAAACCCTTCAACACAATTCAAAAAATAGAAGATTGAATTAAATCTAAAGGAGATATTTGAATTTCAAAATTTATTATTGGAACTGTGGAATTTATCTCATTTGTATTCACATTGGAACAGTAAGTTTCTTTAACTAACTTTCTAACTAATTTTATTTTGTATCAATTAAACCCTAAATCATATTTTATTTCAGACGAAAAGGTTTATATTAGTCAATTAAAGCGACTTAAATTTCATCAAATCGAAAAACTTCTCGCTGGGTTTCCTTTTGGTGACCAAATTGACTTTGAACATGAACTCTACCAATGGCAAACCAATCAGGGATTAGCTGTTAATAATCCAACAGCATCAACAGTTTCTACATATTTGTCAAACATAAGTTTACCAGAGTCGCCGAGAGAATCATATCAATTTGGTTTAAAAGTTTACCTTGATGAATTACTCTCTACCGATATGCAAAAACAAATGTTGAAAACACATTACAAAGTTCACAATGAGTTAAACGAATCAAATCGTCGTTTGTTGGTAGAGATCATTGTTGACTATTTTTTCAAAAATAAACTTCCATTTACAACAGATGATTGTTAAGCAATTTCTGCGGAAATTTTTCAACTATTTCCAACAGAAGAACAAGTAAACTATTTAACTTTTGTTTATAACCGTTTTAAATTCTATTTTTGTTTATTACTATAGACCGTTTATTATCAAAAACGTAAAAATCGTGCTACAAAAAAAAATTGTATAAAACAAGTGGTCTGCAATATCAAATAAACAAAAACGAGGATAAAACGACTGCTGAGAAGTCACCAAAAAAATTGAATTACCCATTGTCGCGACGTTAGATATACACCTAAGAGCCATAAAATACAAAGTGTTAACCGAACCAGAATTATTAAATCACGCTGTACGACATCTCATCTTCTACAACAAATAAAAATGTTCAAAAGTACTGCAGATTGTTTTGAAGAATGGCCACAATATAAAGAATATACGGATTTAAATTGGTAAAAATAAAATATTTTTGACTATTGACTCTACATTGCATTATTTTTCCAATACAATTTGTCATTTATATTTTACAGATCGATTTGGACTTTAAAGGAATATATGTTACCCATTATAAACTCTTTGATGAATACCAAGATTTTTTACTAAAAATAATGCCATTATTTCATCGAGATATTAAAGATCTAGCCGTTTTGAAAATTTTAAAGCGTATATCAAACTTGGACAACACTATTAGTAAAAGTATGTATTTCAATACAAATTTTCAAGGTTTAAGCATGATTCCCAAATGTTTACCATACGCAAATAACTAAAGGTATAGCAACTGTTTTATAATATACAAAAATAAAGACCGAGAGGCGACGACGGCCAGACCTTCGTTATTTTATAAAAGCTGAGTTTCTCTGCGCATACCCCCTACTAAGGTAGGAACGATTAGCGACATATGAAGTTTGTATCATAGTGGCTTTGGCAGGGGCAGGTAACAAAGGCGTCTCCAAAGTTTCGTGAAAGTATAAAAGGTAATTTTTTTAAATATTCTTCGGGATAGTATTAGAAGTAACGTCACCCATTGCCAGACACTTACTATCGTGGTAACCCCCTGCCAGACACCCTTAAACTTTAACAAACTGATAATGTGATAACTTCTACCTCAGTAAGGGGTATGCGCAGAGAAACTTTCAGCTTTTATAAAATAACGAAGGTCTGGCCGTCGCGGGCTCTTAGTCTAATACTACATACTAAATAAATAGTAATAAGGTTACATACGGCCGAGTTTTGAAAGAGTCAAGGGAACATTATTTGACTCTACGCGGCGTATATGTAACCTGATTACTATTTACATAATTAAATCAAATTTAATTGTTTAATTTAATTTATTTTTATTTAATTTATTTTTCAGATGGAAAGGCAATTGCTACATTTTATTTATTGCACGCAATTTTAAAGCCAACTGTCACATCTTATAGAAAAACGGCCGTTGGAGAAAAACAATATATAAAATTTTCAATTCTCCAATCGCAAGAGTCATTTATTAAAATATTTGACTCAGCAATGAAATTAACACTTATATTGATATTAAAAAGGATAATGGAGAAAAAATTCAACCATTAATTTTCATAGTTGGAAGCATTGTTGATCCAAAATCAATACTTGCTTATTTGGATGGAGTAAAATATTTATTACCAAACATCCAAGTAGCGATAGATACAGTATTTAAAACATTTTATGTTTTTAACTTAAAATATCCTGAAGCATGTAGCAAAGTTTGACAATTTATACAAATTTATTTTTATGACATAAAATTAACAAATGAAGTGGTTCATTCCTCGGTAACAACGTTAATTAAAACTTTAAATATTGAAAATTGATGATATTAAGAAAACAAATGTAAATAACTGTATGTAAAAAATGTAGTGAATTTTATAATAAATATATGAAATAAATAATTGAATTAAAAATTAAGTACAAATATTTTGTTTTTACTTGAAACAGCCTTCAAAACTTTTTGGTATTAAATAAATAATATTTACACTCTTTTTTTGGTACAAACAAATAATTTGTTTAACCATAAAAACTCCATCGTAGATTCAAAAAAACTTTATTTCTCCTTAACCATGTATTGACTAATCTTTAAAAAACTGTGTTTAATTGTAACTAAATAAATGTTTTGTATCTAATATCTTTTTGCTTTTGCTAACCAAATTTTATTTGTTTAAAACTACTAAGTATTTAAAAAATTTTGTTGTGGTAAAAAAAGTTTTATTACTAACCGAGTTTAGGAGTTTAACAAAAGTACCATTGTTAAGGTAACTAAATATTCTTACTACCCAAAACTTTATTAATGCTAACTTCGATTTTAGTTGTTATTATATAGAGTTTTTTTTCAGTGCAATATCTATACTCATTCTTGGCCAATAAAGAAGACTTCTAGCTCTTGCTAAGGTCTTAGAAACACCTTGATATGATTCATGTAAGAGTTTAAGCATTTTGTTTCTTAACGATGTTGGAACAATGATTTTGTTATTTAGGTACAATATTCTATCTTCCACAAAGATGTCGTTTTTAAGCTTGAAGTAAGCTTTAATATTGTCATTAACATGCTTTTTCTCTTCTGGCCAACCGTTAAAATATATATCTAGGAGATGTTTTAATATAGGATCATTTTCTGTTGCTGTTTTAAATAGTCGAATTTTCTCATCTGACATATCAATGGAAAATACTGCTTTATATAATTTTTTATTTTCCTCGCCATTGTCAGTTAATTCAAAATATCGAGAAAGATAATCTGCTATGTGTAAAAACTTTCACGGTACATATTCTAATTTAATGTCATATTTTAGCAGGTTGAGTCGTATTCTTTGAAGTTTTGATGAAGCAATTTTATATATCTCTTTGATCATTATGCCAAGAAGTGGTTTATGATCACTTTTGATAATAACTTCACGACCATAAATATATTTATGAAATTTCTTACATGCATATATGATTGAAAGAAATTCCTTTTCTATTTGAGCATAACGTTTCTCTACATCAGATAAACTTCGAGAAGCAAAAGCAATAGGACATTCCGCTTGCAGTAGACAACAACCTAAACCGTCTTGAGAAGCGTCTGCTTGAATTGTTATGAATTGTTATTTATTTGCATCAAATTCACCCTTGGTGAATTTGCTATCAAATGTTCGATTTTATTTACGGTTTCTGAATGTAACTCAGTCCACGTAAATATTATATTTTTACGTAAAAGCTCTCTTAGTGGAGCAGTTATTTCCGATAGATTCGGTATAAAACTTCTCATGTAATTTATTACACCCATAAACTTCATAAGGTCTTTTTTCGATTTTGGGTTCCCAAATTTTTTATTGCGCTTACTCGATTTTCATCAGGACGAATGCCTTCTTCATAAAATATATGACCTAGGTACGTAACTTCATTTATTCTATACTTCATTTTATAGGGTTGAATTTCACATTTCTTAATTCAGCACGTTTCATGACACTGTGAAAATTATTGTCATGTTCTTCCAACGTTCTCCCTGTCACCAAAATATCATCTATATAAATTATAACTCCATTTAAATCACCAAAATTTTCATTATTAAAATTTTGGAACACCTCAGGAGCGGTAGATATGCCAAATGGCAATCTTCTAAATTGGAAATTACCAAAAGGAGTGCTAAACGTAATAAGTTTTCTTGATTCTGGATCTAGATCTACATGCCAGAATCCGTCTTTGATATCAAGAACTGAAAAATATTTTGCACCATTCAGTTTTTCAGTAATTTTTTCTAGAGTTGGTATCAAACAGTGCTGCTTAAGTATATATTTATTTAAATCCCTTGGATCTAAGCATAGTCTAAGATCACCGTTGGATTTTTCTACGATAACGAGACTATTTACCCACTCTCGTGCTTCTGTGACTGGCTCTATTATATTTGTATTCTTAAGTTTATCTAGCGTGGTTATGAGTTTATCTTTAATTTTAAGCGGTATTCTGCGTGGTGGTTTAACTACTGGTACGTAATCTTTCTTCAATATGATTTTATAAGGTTTATTAAATTTCCCTACACCTTTAAAAGATTCAGAATATTTTTTTATAAAATTTCCTTTATCTGATTCTACAAATTCCTTCTTCTTTATTGTATCTACCTTTTTAATTAAATTTAATTTGACACTACTATGTAGACCAAAAATTGGGGTTAAATTTTGAGAAATAATGATAAATGGTTCAACAGAAATCTCGTTTTTATGTAAGCAAACTAAATGACAAATACCTTTTGGTTTTATATGATGTCCACCGTAGGCTTCTAAGACCAGATCTGTTTTTTGAATTTCTGGATTTTTAATAATTTTTCTTAAAAGTATTTCAGGTAATTCAGGTAATATGTTCACTTCCGAACTGGTATCTATTTTAAATTGTACAAATGTATCAATTACCCTTATATTTTCAGTCCAAAATTGTGATTTCCTAAAAAATTTACTATTTTGATTAGAATTAGAACTTTTATGAATTGAATCTATATACAAATAATTTAAATTTTCTAATGATTCAGAACTTGAACTACTTAAATCGAAATCATTTAATTTTTTATTAAAAGTTAAAGCTTTTATTTTTCGAATTTTACAAGCAGATGCGAAGTGATTAAAATTTGAACAATTTAAGCATCTTTTTCCATAAGCGGGGCAGCTTTTGATTTTAGGTTTGCTCAAGCAATTTTTAATAAAAAAATAAATAATAAAATAAACTATTATTATTTTCAAATGTATTATTAGAATAATCCGATTTATGATTTTGAATTTTTTTAGAATACTTTTTTGATTTAAATTTATTTTTATTTTTGGTGTAATTATACATATCACCTGTAATCTTGTGTACAGCTACCGATGTTGAAGCTTGAATATGATGTGTGTGGTCCTTTGATATTTCCCATGCCTTGCAAACTTCAATTGACTTATCCAAATCCAAATTAGCAGACTGCAAAAGCTTTTCTTGTAATTTTTTATCATAGACGCCCAACACAATGCGATCACGTAGAAGTGACGACACTTGGCCTTCAAACTCACAAGATTTGATTAATTTTCTTAAATTTAGTAGAAAATTATCAAATGGCTCAATTTCTCCTTAATTTCTTTTGTAAAAATTAAATCTTTCAAACACTGTATTTTTTTTTGGAATTGAGATTTTTTAACTGCAGCGTACGACTTCTTTTCATCTTCAAGATCGAACGTGTTGTAAAGATCAATGGCGTCTGGTCCCACGGCATTTAAAAATATAGCGATTTCAAATATATCATAATTTGTTATGAAACGTCTCCAATTTTCGGCAAGGTTGCCTTGAAGATTTAGATCATCAACCTTTTTAGCAAACTCCATTTTCTTTTTTAACATGTAAGTTATTTTACGAGGTGTTTCTGTATTTTACTTTTAATTTCTTTTTAACGCTATAAATTTCTTATTCTTTTTTTTTTATTTGTTTAAATAACTTTATCCACGGCTACTAAAGAATATATACTTTCCATGCGTATATCTTTCATTGTAATTGTATTCATTCCATTTATCAAATTCTTTTTTATTTATTTCATTCCGCTTTATTTATTCAAAATTCTCCTAGCAAATTAAAAACTTGATTTGATGGTATAGTAATATAAACAAGATAAAACAAGAACAATACATATTAAATAAACAAACATGTTTTATTTTGTTTTTCTTTTCATAGAAATATTTCAATATGGCGATATAAACTTTTAAAGGAAAACTTGAATGAAATTATTTGAAATATTTGTAGTCGTGGATTAAATAGTATCTTGTATTCGCTTAGGATGAAGGCAATTCTTCACTCGGATGATTCCCTCCACTCGCTACGCTCGTTCCGGGAAACTTTATCCTTGTGAAGAATTGCCTTCATTTAGGCTCATACAAAAATATACTATTCCACGCACAAATTTTGGTTCACTTTTTGTAAAATTTATGTAAAACAAATTTAATTTCTTTTAAATTTATAATTACCAAATCAATTGCGCCATGGTGTGTACCAGTTGAGTTACAGTTTTATATTAATTTTTATTTTATCATTCTCATTTACAATCATTTACAATCTTCGTATGTATTAGTGTTATACAAAATATTACTCAAATGGTATAAATTACTAAAGTAAGATAAATGTATGTTTATATTCAATTTTTTTTTAAATTCTTTAATTTCTTTAATTGTTTTAGACCATCATGGTCATATGACCATGGTCATATGACCATGGTCATATGACCGTTTTAGACCATCATGGTCATATTAAATTATATCTTTGTACTTAGAGATCTTTTGTTGGGGCTAGAGTTCGCGTTTTTAACAGCGAAAAACCGTACGATCGTTTATTAGCTAAATTTAAAATTAAACCCTTGATAAAAAGATACCGTTGGTATGTATAATAAAAGTCGATTGCGACAAATGGTTTGCCACAGGGTTCCGTCCTGGCACCATTACTTTTTAATCTGTACATTCATGCGTTCCTGACACAACATCAAATAAATTTGGTTACGCTGATGAATGGACCCTGGCCACTCAAAACAAAGACATGGGTGTCTTGGAGGATTTGCTCTCAACTGACCTAGCGATAATGAATGACTATTTTCGAACGTTGTAATGAAGCGCTGCTTCGTTGAATATCAATGAAGCGGCATAGCAGGTCGCGTACCTAGTGAGGTTTATTTATAGCCCCGGGACTAGCTTCAATCATTGTGGATCGAGTAAGAAATCTTGCTACTTCAGCACAAATAACTGAACTTGTACGCGAAATACATGATATTTACGGAAATGGAAAAAGCAAGTGAAAGAATGAGACTCTGGCGACCCGCTAGGCGAAAGAACCGCGATCAGCACGTCTAACCCCATAATTCACTCATACATTCACACGCTCATGCCCTCCATCCCCTCATTCATTCACACACACTCACACACATATACACACATCCATGCCCAGACGCGCACTCACACCACTCGAGGCGCCCAAGCTACCATATTCAATCCAATAGATTAGCTTGTTCGTGTTTTCAGGATTGTGGATATTTACACCAGGATTCATGCAACCAGTATAACGAAAACATAAAACGAGCTTATTGCGAGGTTTGGTTAGCTGCTTATTCATAAAAGCATTTTGTTACGTTCTTTTAAATTAAGGTATTACTGCTGTTGTTTTAGCTTTTGGATTAGCAAATTTATTTAATTTATTTATTTGTTTTAGGAAAGAAAAGTGGCAGAATAGTCGTGCCATTCCTTCATCAGTTATAAATAAATATATACTACACTTTGAATTAAATGGAAACCAAAATCAAATCATCTACCACAATTCAACCAAGAGAAATTCTAAACAAAGAAAAATATAATAAAGGAAATATAAAGCCATAGGTAGTTTAGTTTTTGATTCGGCAAGCATCAATTCATTATGTTATAAATGTCTTTATATACCTATTGGTGTGTGTAAGTGTTTATTTATTAAATTAATAGGAGCAAGTATTTAGACTTTACTAAACAAATACCCTTGAAATGTTGTTAAATTTTCTTTTTATAATTACACGGAAAAATAATTATTTAATTTGAATAGTTGGTAATTTTTTTTGTTTAATCGCAGTGAAAATTTCAATTTATTATGAATTTAATTTACTAATAAACAACAACGTATATCATTTTCTTTTTCATTCAACTTTTTATTTGATTATTTTTAAGTTTTATCAATAAGTTCTGCACAATTTGTATACAATTCTTGTTTGTATAGTTCCCATTGGATTCTGAAAGAAAAAAAACATACGTACATGCAACCAGTATATTCGCTCACGCACACCCACATCCACACATCCATACACACGACCCTATTTACACACGCTCTCACATACACATACTTAAACACACGTAAAAAAAACTATATATATATAAAGCATACTCACCCCATGGCTTGCATCAACTCCCCTTCCATAATCTCTGGACAATTAGCCAGACATTAGCCGATAACACGGGAAAAGAACTCGGAAGCAGCTGATTGATGGTTACTGACACCTATGATGAAGACATCAGAACAGGAGCAGGAAAATAAGATGATGTATTCGAATGAAGCCCGACTTAGTATGAAATAGCCGAACAAATATAAAAAAATGTCGATTTTATCTCAATTGCGTTGAACGTATGGTTATCTTTTCAATCATAAGTCAGCTCTGGATCGACAATTAACGTAATACCAAAAGCACCAGCTAAACTTCGTTGATTTTTGTTTTCAACTCTTGTTGCGGTTTTTCACTAATTAAGAACACATCGGTTCCGTTATCATGTCCAACACGAGAAACACCTCTCTTCTATCTCCAGCATAACCACAATTCAAAACCAGTTTGAATCAATTCACCGTTTTATTGTTCCGTTCCACCGGTAAGGCAAACATCAAATATTCAAATTTTTCTAGATACTTTGATTCATAATTTTACTTAATTTATTCACAAAAACTACAATCATAAATAATTCCAAGGTTTCTTGGGTTCTTAACTTTCTTAATTTTATCACAGATACCACATAAATAAATTAAATCTTTCTAAGTTCGTTGCTTCGTAATTTTAGTTAATGCAAATCATCAATAATTTCAATTTTTCTAAAAATTTTTGTTCTCAATTGTAGTTACGTAATCATCAATAATTTCAATTTTTCTAAATATTTTTTTATCTCAATTGTAGTTAATGTAATCATCAATAATTTAAATTTTTCTAAATATTTTTTTTGATCTTAGTTGTAGTTAATGTAATCATCAATAATTTAAATTTTTCTAAATATTTTTTTTTATCTTAACTGTAGTTAATGTAATCATCAATAATTTAAATTTTTCTAAACTTTTTTGGATCTTAACTTTCTAAATTTTATCACAGGTAATACATAAATAATTTAAATCTTTCTAAGTTCGTTGCTTCGTAATTTTAGTTAATGCGAATCATCAATAATTTAACTTTTTCTAAAATTTTTTGATCTTAATTGTAGTTACGTAATCATCAATAATTTCAATTTTTCTAAATATTTTTTTTGATCTTAATTGTAGTTAATGTAATCATCAATAATTTAAATTTTTCTAAATATTTATTTATCTTAACTTTCTAAATTTTATCACAGGTAATACATAAATAGTTGAAATTTTCTAAATTCGTTGATTTTGGTTAAGTATATCACAGCTTAGCTTTATGATTAGAACGATGGATCTGTGACGAAGGATATTCACAAACACACCGCTCTCCCAAAATTTTCTTTTATTAATTTCCGTCGTCCCAAGTTGCCCAATTCCAGAAATAAAACAAATAATTAATATTGATGTTGCATTACATTACACTCATTTCCAAACCTAGTTTCCATATTTCGGTTTTGCTAATCCGCAAAAACCCATTTAATTAAATTAAAATGTTCCCACATTTCAGCTGTTTTTCAATTTCGTAAAAATATGGGTCTCAACACTAGACAAATGCCCTAAATCAAATTTTTCATAAATTAAAATGTTCCCACAATCAAAATTTTCATAACTCGTTTTTGTAATGTACATATGAAAAACTTATTCTCAAATTTTCTAATTGTTTCTTTCTTTTCGACTGAAATTCAGTCATTTTAAACTTAATAGGTTTCTTTGTTTTAATTGTGAGAAAATTTATTTTCACACAATTAGGTTTCTGGAATTGTGGTTTTTTTCGGATCAAATAAAACCGAGGTTTTGAGTTAAGTTGGAGAATGGTTGGTCGGGACTCGACAATCAGCACGGTACGCGGACGGTCGTTTTTTTTCTTTGTGTTTATTTAGTTAATGAAATTGTGTTTTTGTCTTTGGTTTTGTTTCTATATTGTCGGTTTCTGGCTTTAGTGTTTCGTTGGTTTTTTTTTATGTTAAGAAAATTATTAATTAAATTGTGGCAATAGCTTCCAAAATTATTTGAAAAGTTTAACTCCTGCTTTTTGATTAAAAAAAGAAAAGTTGCCTGGAAAAACGGATTGTAAAAAAAATTTATTTTAAATATATTCATTCGTTTTTTCATTTTAATCTATGTTAATTGTTTTTGTTTTCTCTTTGACAACACATAATTAATATAATACATTAATATAACACATAATTAATATAAATAAAAGAACTTTAAAATTTGTTTTAAATTTTAATACAATTATTATAATACAATTATGTTATAAATTTAAAAATATTATTGTACATAAATATACAATTTAAGTTGAATTGATTTGATACTTCGAGTTGATTTTATTCTTGATTAAATTTTGAAGATTGGTCGTATATTACATTAAGTTAAATTGAGACAAGCAGTGGAGATAAAATCAAATTGTCTAACTCAAACTGAATAGTTACTCACCTTATTAATTAAATATATCATTCTTCAAGAGAAAACTAAAGTTATTCAGCAATAATATATATGAGGAATATTTAAAAGAAATAGCCAATTACTTAGATCAAACCAAATTTCATCTTACTCATCGAATTCATCTGTGCAGTATCATTTTTACAACACAGCAGTACATCTACTCTTAAAGAAACCAATAAAAGAAATTAAACCTCAGCTCATCATCTCCATCAAATAAAAACTCCAACCAACACATCAATTACTCAACTTTCATTTCCTGAACCAACGCCTCTAGCAGCCAACTCCATAGAATCATCTCTATTATCAACTAATGCTACCAAGAAATAATTGCAATTCCATAGAAGTGATTCTAATTTGTGAAGAAAATTATTAATTAAATAATCGCTATTCCATAGAAGTGATTCTAATTTGTGAAGAAAATTATTAATTAAACGATTGCAATTCCATATAAGTGATTGATTCTAATCTGTGAAGAAAATTATTAATTAAATGATTGCAATTCAATACATCTGATTGATTCCAATTTGTTAAGAAAATTATTAATTAAACGGTTGTAATTCAATATAAGTGATTGATTTTAATTTGTGAAGAAAATTATTAATTAAATGATTGCAATTCAACGTAAGTGTTTGATTCTAATTTGTGAGGAAATTTATTAATTAAACGATTGCAATTCAATATAAGGTATCCTAATTTGTTAAGAAATTTATGAATTAAACGATTGCAACTCAATAGAAGTGATTGATTCTAATTTGTTGAGAAAATTTTAATTAAATGATTGCAAGTCCATATAAGTGATTAATTCCAAGTAGTTAAGAGAATTTGTTTTGTAAGTAAATGATTGCAATTCAATATATGTGATTAACCCTGAATAGTAGAGGAAATTTACAAGTAAATAAAGGTACTTAATATTTGAATACTAAATTACCAGTGTTGTTATTTATTGGAGTAACGGCAGGCGATTGGGAAACATTTTTCGAATTGGAACCTCCCGCAGGAATAGGTGAGTCCACCATGTTAATTATATTTATTTTAGGCTAGTATAATGTTGTACCGTGCGATATCTCGAGTTAATTTTTGTAGCACCTCGAGTACGAGTTCCTCTAGTTGGTAAAAATGTGAGGTGAGAATACTTAAGTGGCGTAGGGACGACAGGTAAGTAGGGAATGGCCGTCTACATTCCTTCTTCTGATTAATGTTACGAGCCACTTCCTACCAGGATTATCTAGTTACCGGACAACCCACGACCAAAAACATACGTCTGAGCCAAACCGAAGAAGCGGGTCCGGATTTCTAGCTAGATGGTCAATTCTTTAACTTTGGCTAGTGTAATCTTTACTCCTGTTTGGGGGCTCAGGTTGCACTGCTAAAGGTAACAGATCATGCATACGCATCCCCGTTTCCTTCACCGTTTTCATAAATTTTGTAACTAACCCAATAAAAGGATCAGTGGAAAAGAACAACAGTGTACATGAGGATGTAATATTCTTTCACTGTAACAGTGCCCGGAACACAAAAAAAAACAATGTTACAAATGCACTGGACCGAAATACGTGTCTAACATCAAAAAAATACTCTTCATCTACTTTAAGTATTGGGTTATTATTTAATTGGTTTTTTTGTACATGCAATCGCGGTATCGAAAAAAGTTTTTATCTTATGACTACGTCACAATCCTAATCTAGAATCTTGACCGGTGAAAATGGTGGTTTTAATGACAAACACAAACAGAATTGTAATTTTTTTATCAATTTCTTCACCGTAACTACACTACCGATAGTTACGAATTTGATTACTATAACTTTTTTAGAATTTTATTTGTATAATTTTATTAATTAAACTAATTATTTCGAACAATTTTACACAAAAACTCGCGAACATGAACTTGCAAAAAAAATTGAATTTGCAAGCGACATACATCCAAACGTCAAAACAAAAATCATATTCCGATCAGAATCGAATAAATGAAAACTCAAAGTCACAATAGAAAGACAAAATAATTAAGAGAACGAGGCTGCCTGTCTAATACTATTTATATGCATGTAATATCGAATCGATAAAGTAGTTTCTTTGGGAAATTTGATTTTCGTTATTTCACCCATTAAGAAGTAAGTCGGCTAGTTGGTAATAGAAATTGGAAAAAATTTAAAAAAAAAAGAACAAAATTGTTTACGAAACAATTGAACGAATTATACATGTAAATAACGTACTTATGGCTTAATGATAATACACAACCATTTTTCTAAAACTTTTATAGCACTTAATGACTATATATTGGGCAAGGGAAACTACATTGGAATAATATTACACAACTATTTTCCTGGTACTAAATTTGTGTGGCGGAAACTATAATAAATGATAACCATGAACTGAGGATGGAGGAGGACCAGGTGTACAGGACAGGATGAAAAGCGACTATGAACATTTACGCGAATGCCATTTTGATACGTATGAGGAAATAGTGTATGTCTAAACCAGGGACTTTACACAACTGTGTCATCGATCACCAGGCTACGACATAACAACGTGGAGCTTATTTCCCAATCTAAGTAAAACCGAGAGCTTCTGTTTCCACTTGAACAACAGGCTGGCAAAACACGAGCTGTCAGTGTTATTTAACGGCACTGTCATTAAATACAAGCAACAGCCAAAGTACCTGGGCATTACTCTCAATAGAACTCTTTCTTTTAAACTCCACCTAGAAAATACGTCACAAAAACTTAAAAAGGGAAACAATATATTGCACAAACTGGCAGGCTTGACATGGGGTGCTACTTCAGCTACCCTCCGCACAACTGCTCTAAGTCTGGTTTACTCAGTGGCTGAGTGTGGCGCACCAGTCTGGTTGAATAGCACACATACTCAAAAAGTTGACTGCCAGCTGCGTACTATAAGTGGTACTATCAGATCCACCCCTTTACCTTGGCTCCCTGTGTTAAGCAATATCGCTCCACCTGCACTTAGACGCTCGCATGCTCTTATGCGTGAACATAAAAAGGTAATAAACAACATCACGTTACCCTTGCACGAATATTACGGTGACCACACTCGTTGTCGACTGAAGTCAAGAAAGCCTCCACATAAAACTGCCAGCAACCTGCTGGCAACTAATTTTAATATCTTGGATGCCTGGGACACCTCCTGGCATCATTAGAACATAATTGGCCTTTCTATTACTAACCCGATTTCTACCCAACCTGGTTTCGGTTTGCCACGTCATACCTGGACTACATTAAACCGAATAAGAACCAATCATGGACGTTGTGCTGATTCTTTCTACAAGTGGAGCATTTCAGAGTCCCCTGAGTGTGACTGCGGCGCTCCACAACAAACCATAAAACACATTGCAACTGTGTATCCGATTCGACGTTACAATGGCAACATCTCAGACATCCATTTGTCAACTCCCGATGTAGTAGCATGGATAGACTCGCTCGATGTAAACTGTAGTGCCAAAGGGGTTTCCTCTTAACACTACTTAGTAATTAAATTGTAGTGCAACTGTTGTTTAGTCTGCCACTACTAAATGATGAAATGTAGTGTAATATTTGTTTGTACACTACTTAGTAAAATGAAGATGCGGTTATATAGTACTAATATTTTGTTTGATGATCCACTACTTATATTATTAACGGTGTTGTGGAATCGTTTGGGCACTGTTATTTAATACAAAAGATGTAACGGAATTCTAGTTTATATTTGTTTTTTAGTTACACAATCACTTATGTTCTAGTTTATAATTAACATTAACAGATAGTTCACAATTTTCAGAAAATTCTAACTTATAAACTATGTACAGTAGGTAACTTCCACAATTTTTAACTGACAAATTTTTAACTTATAACTTGTTAACTTGTTTTTGTTTTACTGACGGTTTTATTACTAGTTCTATTTTCTATTAATTAGTATGAATCGACTCACTTTTACTTAACGATTGATTTTAGATGAAATGACTGTAACGACTCACTTGACTCACTTGCTTGATTTGTTTGGAAGAACTGATTTCATGATTTACTTTAAAAAACTTGATTTTAAGTGAATTGACTTTAAAAGACTGACTTAGTTTAAATTACTTAATTGCTAAAAACGACTGTTTAATTGATTTTTTGTGTAAAGACTCTCCGATTATTGATCAAAATTTTACTTATATAATTAAAAAATGATTACTCGTTGGAATTAATTATTGTTAGTTAATTGATATTCAAACTGATATTGATACTGAAATTGATATTGATATTAGAAAAAGGTAATTAAAAGGTAGGTTATGAAATATTTGTTTTCAATTTTAGTAGAGTTTTAGGTCAATTGTTTTTATATTCATGGGTAGGAATTTAGAAGATATTGCGAATATACTTTGGGAAGTTGTTGTAGGAAAACTATTTAATTTGTTTTACTACAAAACATCTAATGTTCAAATCTACTGTCCAATTGTTCAAATATTTTATATTTTACTTCTATACTAAAAGACCCGCAATCAAGTCGATTGTGGGTTCATTTAATGTGTATCCGTGTTTTGTTTTGGGTGGATTTCATGGAGGAGTATACCTTTTTTGGGTTTAATTTTTGGTGTGTCACAAAAAAACCATACGCTAAATAAATAAAAAAGTTAACACATTTTTCAAATATTTTAGCTAAAACCGACAGAAGTGCAATTAGTCTATAATTATGGGGGGTCAATCTTACTACCTTTTTGCGATATAGGGTGAACACTAGCCAGTTTCCAAGTATCGGGAAATATTCCGGCTTTGTAAGGTAAATGACTAGAAAAGTTTTAAAGAATAAGGGATGGAATACCATCGGGGCCAGCGGATTGATTAAAAGAAGCATTTTTCGTACAATATTACACCGAAAAACAATTGGCTTCATTTTTGTTTCAACTGGAGGGAGTAATGTAAGATGATAGGGTGGTTCACTATGTTTGAGTTTTCTGCAAACATACGACCCAAAAGATCCACTTTCTCTTTTGAGTCGCTCACAGGAATGTCATTCAGAACTAAGGTTGCAATAGAGGATCGAGTGAAATTGCTCTGGACTGATTTAACTGTTTGAAAGAAACTACGAGAGCCAGATGGTGCTCGGTAAATTTTTTTGCTTTCTTCTGGATAAACGCGTCTTTGTCCAAGTCTATTTTGTATTTACTAATATTTCTGGCTTTCTTATAGGCACAATAGGTTTCTAGTATTTTACTTAAGTTATACGCCTTAAATGCTTTGCGTTCATTCCTCACCGCCTCATCAACATCCCATGTGAACCAAGGCTCAGTTTTAGGAGTGATTAGTGGATTTGGAATAAACCGCCGTATTCCATCTTTTATGACTTCAGAAACTCTTAGTGTTGCTGTGTTAGGATCTTGCTCAACACAACAAACAGTTTTCCGAGGTGTTTCTTCATAAAAGTTTCTCAATCCTTCCCAGTCAGCGCGTTTATAATTCCAAACGCGACGAGGATTTGCTTTAACTGGTGTCTGTGATGTAAATTGTACTACTGCTGATATTAGTAAATGGTCCGATGATCCCAGGGGCTAGTCAGCTTTTGTCTTCGTTGTATTTGGCTCGTTTGTCAAAAATAGATCCAGCAAACTATTATTATGACGTGAATTCTCCGACATTCGCGTGGGGCACTCTATCATTTGACTCAAACCATGGTAATCTGCTAGTATTAGTTCGGCTTGACTTCCTACATCGTCAGTGCGTGATGAGTATTTCAGCCATTCTTTTTTATGAATGTTAAAGTCTCTAAGAATGGCGAGTCTTGCTTTGGGGTAGTCTTGGCAAATTTTGTCGAGGTTGTACGATAGTTTGTCGAAAAAAGGACAGTCAGGAGAAGAGTTGGGGGATCTGTATATTCCTATTATGAACCTAGCTTCATTTACACCTGAGATCTTCAATGCGAGAGAATTATGGTGCTTTGAGTTCAACTCGTAAGCCTTAATTCTCATACATGAAACTCAATCTTGAATAAATGCACAGACACCATGTTTGTTATAAAAGGAATGCTCCAATTCGTAGCTAGGTATGCGGTATTTACTGAGATCAAATTTCGATGCTTTGGCACTGACAATTGTTTCAGTGAGAAACAATATGTCGCAGGTTTATTTTTTTCGATGTAGTGATGAACCTCGTTTAGATTCGAATTGAGTCCTCTTATGTTTGTGAAATCAATGCTTAGCTGTTGGTTTACTCTGTGGCCATTTTGTTGAGACTGAGACTTACCTCTTAACATTGTAGGTACAGTGACAGAAATCCGACCAGGTCTAAATTTGAACACCATACAATTCAAGAAAATCTGTGTATCTCCGTCACAACAGTAGGACACGAGATCGCAACTGCAGCACAATAACTAAAAAAAAACAGGGGGTAGGGACGCTAAATAATAGGATTGTACTAAGTGTATAAATACTAAGATTGACTATACAATAAGGAACTTACTAATATGTTATTATTTGACAACAATAACGCTAATATAATTATTTATCTGATTATACTTAGGGAATAAAGTTACAATTGAAATTAGTAGAACAATGCCAATGGACCAACAAGAATTTAGAAATCAAAGCGGTTGGTATTATGGACCCTCACCGACATCTACGAAATGTTGTTGGAAGAAAACCCTGATGTGGAAATCAGCTTCTCAAAGTTCACCACGTTGCGACAGAATGAATGTATTTTAGACGGACCTACTGGAATACACAATGTTTGTATATGTTCGTTTGATGTGTAAACCACTCTTAAATTTAATAAAAAATGTAAAAGATCTGCTTAAGAAACTGAGTTGTTCTGAATGATACAGTGGCTTGTGCAAAAAAATATATGTAGTGATTGTTAAAATATCGTGGAAGCTGACACAGGAGTCTCTTGAATTTTACGGAATCTCTTAAGTCTTACGTAGAAATACATTATGAGCAATAGTTAGTGCAAGGTAGATATTCGTTAGAACGCATTGAAAAATAAGGAATAATTTGTAGAAGATTTAATACATAAATCGGTCACCATATTAAAAATGCATGATTTCATCACAAGGCAAAATACTTGCAGATTGGCATTTCTTTGCAACTGCCTATGGAAATGGTCCATCGGATGGGACTGGAGGCACACTTAAAAGAGAAGCCCCAAGAGCATCGCTTAAAGGAGAAAAAATATCAACAGCAAGGGAATTATTTTAATGGGTGAAAATTTGATAAAAAAAAATCAAATATTCTATGAAATTTTCATATGGGTCTTCAGGAGATATCGAATTACAGGAGCAATTTCTTTCGATGGGGTCTCCGGACATTAAAATAATTAGTGGAACTCAAGGATCTTACTATTTTTAACCAGATATCACTACACCCGATACAATAATTGCCAAAATGTTTTCCTTTTCCAATAATCAGAAATATTTCAATTTAAAGGTAAAAAAAATATATAAATTAATTTTTTAATGTATTTGTTTATAATATTAATATTGTTTCATTAAATTATGATTTTTAAAGAAAAAATATTTATTTATAATAGTCTTATTCTTATGCTAGTGTTAAGCTGTTGAAAGTGTATCAAAATCTTCGATCGTTGGGATCTCTAATTCTTATTCTCAATAAAAACCTGTTTTTCAATGAGTAATGCATAGAATATGTTTCAAATTTAGTCGGATGTTAAAATATAAAATTTTCAGTGTATTAAATTCACATTTATTAAAGAATAATTAACTTGACAAAAAAACACATTTGAGTTTATCAAACACTAAACTTTAAAAAATCGTATTGAAAAATCCCACTTTTAAAACTTCCAGGGGACTGAGACCAGGGGACTGATAATTTATCAGTATTTCTCTTAAAAATGACAAAATTTCGACTAATGAAAAAAATAAACGAATTCTATACCAAGGGGCTACATATTCACGACGTATAAAACTATAAAATTACCTGTAATTAAAATACTTTTTACGAAAATACTTACCAGGGGACTGATAATGTGACTGGACAAAACA
This sequence comes from Diogma glabrata, assembly GCA_963693315.1. Taxonomy (NCBI): domain Eukaryota; kingdom Metazoa; phylum Arthropoda; class Insecta; order Diptera; family Cylindrotomidae; genus Diogma; species Diogma glabrata. The sequence continues at coordinate 59,641 of CAVNZG010000553.1, read as the reverse complement.
CGATCTTGCTAGCAATGATGACTGTTTTGATTGATAAAACCTCGGATCAAGTAAAACACTTGCAATATTTTGTTTATTGTACTTTAATCAATACCTGTGACGAGCGATAACTTGATCGAAATATAAATTCCCGGTATTTTCAATGTGTTTTGATTGGGGAATGATAAAAAATTCGAATTTTTTGTAAGAAATATATTTCGAAACGGGTTTATTTTGGGTGTCCTGCTAGACATAACTAAGGTTGACAATTTCATTTGAAAAAAAAATTTTTTTTGTATACTAATATTCAAAATAAGCCATGCCGTCCAAAATTCCCATGTTTGTAGAACTGCCCATGTATATTATTATTAATCAATAAAAAACTTACATAAAAGTATGTATCTTATTTCCAAAAATCAAATTAAATATAAAAAGGTTGTTTCGTGATTTAGGTTAACCAAGACAAACTATAGACATGTCTGACGAGACAACCCAAGGACATGTCTAACCAGACAAACTAAAGACAAACTCAAGACAAGGTGGGACATTTTGTTCGCGCGATCTTTGGTTTGTCTTAGTGTAAAATATATTAATAAACTGAAGGTTTCCGCTTCGTGGTCAATTTATATCGAGAATCGAAAACGCTAATAGACATCGGTATTTGACAATTTTACAATGAACAATGTCGAAGATGTAGATCTGCTTTGAAGTCATTAATAAACTGAAGCATTTTGCAGGTATCAAAAACTCAAAATAAGTTCATAAATTTTTAGCGTATTCACCACATTTTTATGCAGTCCAGTCACGTCACCTTTGCGTTTTTAATATTTAAATTTTAAACCTAGTAACTATTGTTGAACTAATTTGTCTCTTTTTTAATAAATAAAAATTTAAATATATATATTTGTTAACAAAATACGCAATCATGGATTTAAATATTAGATATTATGTTATGTTCATGTTCTTTTTTTTCTAGCCGACGAAATTTGTATAATGTTAATTCAATGTCAGGCAAATATGCAGATTTTACAAATGATAAAAGGTGAACCATGTTATTTTTTTAAAGATTCTTAATAACAATAGATATAACAATCCTTGTTTTAGTTGTTCAAAAGTCAAATCATCAGAAAATAATTCTATATCAGCGTCAGAGTTTTCCGCTCTAAATAGTGAAGTTTGGTCGTTCAAAAATGCATTAACTGATTCGGAGTCGATTGTTTGCAATATGAAGGTAATTATTTTTCTTTATTAATTGATCTCCAATTAGAATCTATTAGGATTAGTTTGATATTTACCTTTACAACATCCAAGCTTGAATTCGAGAATATCGCGTATATTAAAAATTAATAACTTAACTGTAACACCTTATATAAATAATAAATTACAAGACTATCCTATCTTATCATCTGGTTGATTCCTAAAGCGCAGTTTTTACAGTTGATCTTATAAATGCTATTGAATCTTTTTTCTTTTGAGTGTTTTGTCTTTAGTTGAGCAGAAAGTAATCTTCAATGAGTCTGTTGGGATAAATTTTTCAATAATGTGGCTAATCTTGGTGAATAGGTTGTCTATGAAGATTAGAGAGCAGTAGGAAATTGGACGTTGAACATTAGTGTTGATGTATTTATGGAGGGTGAAGACGGACAGTTGATGGATTCGGAGAGGCTGAGGGTGAAAATCTTGATTGAGGGAGGGAGGAGGTCGGCAATAGTTTTTAATGTGTGCGTTTCAAAATGAATACCACAATATTAATTTACTTTCCTTGCCATTTTGTGTATTGATAATTTCATTGCAAATAAATAAAAAATTGACTTAATAAATAAATTTATTCTTCAGCCACATCTTCTATTTAAGCAATCAACTCTACTGCAATTTATACAAGAATTACTGCAATATGAGGCAGACTTTCTGCATCCACAATTGCTTTCCTCAGACTCCAGCAGAATTGTTGCACAAGTTATTTTGCAGTTGCAAAACAACCGCTTTTGTGTAACAGTTGGTCATTGAAAAAGGTCATTGGTCATTGGCATAGTTTGAAAAATGTGTTTTTTCATCGATTTATCTTATCTCCATCCCCATTCGTGGTGGTTCCACGTGTTAGTTGTTCGTCCAACCATAATTTCACTTTTAAATGTAAACTTTTTTTAAATGCTGTAACGCAGCGTTACTTGTTGGAAGTAGAAATGCAAGCGCCTTTTTTTTTTTTAAATATGGCATTTATTTTTAAATCTATTCTTATAGGCTTTTCTTATCCTTTACTAACAAATATCATTGATTAACAACTAACATCTATGTTTTACAAGTTTTTATTATTAAATAAAGTATCATGGACATTATCAATAAGCGGTTGCGCACATGTTATTAGTTTGCAGTAATATTATTGAAATAATGGGTCTATTCAGTAAAAATCTTCTATCGAAAATTTCTGCTATTTTTTTATTTTTTGTATGAAATTTTATAAACATGGAAATAGAAGAAAAAAATAAAAGAATTGGTATTCAATCGCAATATTTTTGGTAATTATATAGAATTCTTCCGTCACTTCCGATGACCTTGAAACTGGATTATGTTGTACAGCTTTTTATACTGAACAAAAATATATACATATACAGGGCGCGGAAAACATTACTATAGGAGTTAATTATAAAAATTTTAATTTTATTTTTAATTATTTATTTAAGTATAAAGATATATTATTTATGATATATTATTTAATTTTTTACTCGCTTCTGCGACCCTGCAGACCTTCGATCAATACCACCCTCCCACCCCCCTCCCCTGTCCGAAGAGCTGAAACGAAATCTCTCATGCAGTTTATAGAAAATGAAGCTTTCCTTCCTTTTGGAGTACCACGTACTATCATTTCTGATAATGGTGTACAATTTACATCAAATAAATTTAAGAAGTTGCTGTCCGAATATAATGTCAAACATTTGCTAAATGCAGTTTACCATCCACAGTCAAATCCTGCTGAAAGAATCAACCGCGTAATTCTCTCTAGTATCAGGGCATATATGAAAGAAGACCAACGCAATTGGGACGTAAACATTTCTAAAATAGCATGCGCATTGAGAACGGCAGTACATGATTCAGTGAAGGCTGATAATTCGAAAAAGCAAGTCGAGAGTGACAGGTTAGCTAATTTACAATCGGTAAGAGAGGAAGTAAGAACAAATTTGAAAAATGCATACAAAAAGTATTCTAATTATTACAACTTCAGAACTAGACCCACTGAATTTGCTGTGAATGAGATCGTTCTACGAAAATCTTTTAAGAAATCGAATATGGCGGAACGTTTTAATGCAAAATTGGCTCCTCAGTATATTAAAGCTCGAGTTAAACACAAAATCGGTCAATTAACGTATATTTTAGAAGATCTTGATGGAAAGCATAGTGCAAAGTACCACTCAAATGACATAAAAAAATGCATAACTTCAAAAAACTTGGCAATTAATGAATTTAATTTTGAATTAAATGAACTTGGAAAATTTCCGTTTTAATGTGTTCTGTGTTTAGTATTAGAAGAAAATATAGGATTCCATTTTAATGCGTTTAATGTATTAGGTTCCATTTTAATGTGTTTATTGTTCAGATGAAAAACCCTTTTAACCTTCACGTGAACAGTATCTACCCGGGTAAATATCACGGTTTTTGTAATTCAATAACTTTATGAGTTTTTAACCAATCATCATGTCTGTTCAGCTATGTGACTAATTTTTAAATTGATTTCGTAAAATCTGAGAAAAAAATGTTTTGGACTTCCTTTTAACACTTATTTTGGATTTTTATGGTTTTTTTAACGCAAGAAAACAATATCTACCCGGGTAGATATTTTTTCCTTGGGTTTTATATGAACATTTTTACTGGTCAATGTGAAAAACAAGTAACTTTATTTTTAAATATATGCTTTTATTGTATGCTTACACAAAAGCAAAATGATATTATGATATTAATACACGTTTGATATTATGATATTAATACACGTTTGATATTATTACACGTTTGTTGATATCATGTAAGTTGATATTACGTAAGAAAACAATATCTACCCGGGTAGATACTTTTTTTTCTTTGGTCTTTTATGAAAATTTTTACTGGTTAATGTGAAAAACAAGCAACTTTATTTTTAAATATATGCTTTTATTGTATGCTTACACAAAAGTAAAATAAATACACAATTACGTTTGTTGATATTATGATATATGTAATATCTACCGGGGTAGATATTGTTCATTTCAGTCGCTAAAAATATCCGTTCACACGAAGGTTAATGCGTTCAATATTTGTATAGTCCGAGGTTAGATTCTGTGTTTAGTAGTAGGCTTTGCTAAAATTAAGTAAGGTATAATTTATTTGTAAGCATTTTCGGTGTTGGTTTATTAATTTGTTAAAACTTTTGATAATTTCATTTGCATGTTTAATATGTTAGTCTTTAAGATAGTCGTTATTCGTTAATTTATTTGTAAATAAAATATGGTAGATTATTGTTTAGATTAATATTAAGCATGTTAGATTTAGTTTATGGGTACATGGCTTCCAATCTCTGTTGGACATGTTAGATTTAATTAATTTATTCATTATTTTGTTTTTTTTTGCGCATGCTTTGCATGTTGATATTGTTTTTGAGAATTTGGTTCTCATATTTTGCGGTAGGAAGGCTTGAAAATAAAGCGTTGTCGCACAACTTTCAAGTGAGGGCGTTGTGCTAGGTCTGGACGATTCCAGTTTTCCCCCAACGCGCTCGGTAAAATAAATTATTTTCCTACCAGTGTTCAGTTTATAGATATTAGAGTATATTAGTTTTAAGTTATATGTTACATGTTACATGTTCAGCATGTTAGGTTTAGGTTTGGGAACATCGGTTCTCGTTTTTGTAGTAGTTGATTGCTTCTAAGGATAGCGTGAGTCGCAAACCCTGGAAGTGAGGGCGTTGTGTTAGGTCTGAGTGGTCTCAGTTTTCCCACATGTTTTTATGACGTAAATGTAATTGAAAATGAAATTGAACATGGAAATTTTTGAATTTGTTATAGCTTTTGAAATATTTTTGGAATTTTGAAAAAGTTTGTATTTTAGATTTTGTAATAATTTTTGAAATATTTTTAGAATATCGGAAAAAGTTTTAATTTTTGATTTCGTAAGAATTTTTGGAATATTTTTAGAATTTTGAAAAATTTTTAATTTTTGATTTTATTATAATTCTTGGAATTTTGAAAAAATTTTCAATTTTTGATTTTGTAATAATTTTTGCAATATTTTTAGAATTTTGGAAAAAGTTGATTTTGTTATAATTTTTGCAATATTTATAGAATTTTAAAATAAATAAAATTTTTGAATTTGATATAAATATATATATATATATATATATATATATATATATATATATATATATATATATATATATATATATATATATATATATATATATATATATATATATATATATATATATATATATATATATATATATATATATATATATATATATATATATATATATATATATATATATATATATATATATATATATATATATATATATATATATATATATATATAATATATATATATATATATATATATATATATATATATATATATATATATATATATATATATATATATATATATATATATATATATATATATATATATATATATATATATATATATATATATATTAGGGTGTCCCAGAAAAATTAAAATTGTTTTTTTTTAACGCATACCCTTTAATTTTTTTTCTTTTATGTCAAAACAACTGTAAAAAAAATTTCATGCAATTTAAATAATAGTAACCCGTGCCGACTTGGACCTACATATCCTCAATACTTGATTGTGTACTTTAGCGCGCATACCTGTTTTGATGTGCTTATAATTTCTAAATATCTTGTCGGTTATACGAATTTTTCTTGAAAAATAAATATGTCCGTCGAACTAGGTAGTTCTAAATAAAAAATATACATGAAAGGTAACCCAAAACTTCCTTCAAATGGGCAAGCTCTCGTATAGTATTGTTGTATAATATATTGTTTTTTAATATAATACATTTCATACGAAAACAAAGAACAATTTTTGTGCCAAAACTGAATAATTCTATAGACACGCTTGGAATGTTATTTTAGACTGAAAACTCAAGACAAAGTGCAAATTCTCTGTTGTGATACTATAACTGCTTCGCATACACATCGTATGTGTGCGCGTTGAAAAAAATCAATATAGAAAAACTTATTTTCGCTTGCAACCATCACATGTACGAGCTGGTGTTAAAAAGTCTTTTTGAAGTGAAAATAAAACAAGTGCCTATAATAAGCCCGGTCATTCCACTTTTTCAAAAAATTAGAGATCATTGGCAAAAAGTTGATCATCATAAAATAGAATGCTATAGAGAAAAGGTGGAATGGTGCCTGTTTCCAAAATTGATAAATTGAAAGTAGATTAAATAATAATAGAAATAATAATTAAAAAGGAGATATCAATGCTTAGAGCATTTCAGCTGTATAGTTCAGGTACAGCTGAAAGAGCGGTCTTATTAATGCAGGACTTTCATTGTTTAATTACAATTGATGCAATATTCGTTATGTTGCGTACAGAAGCACAAGATGTTATATCCGGACTGTAAACAGCAAACATTGAAAAGTAAATATGCTTAATAGCAGTTGTTGTAATTAAAAATAATATTAAAATATGGAGGGACTGAAATCTCAAGCTCTGAGATATCAAGACTTCGGTCTGGATTAAGGATTTTGATATAGTTTTCGGTAAAAAACTTTTATGAGGACATTGCTTTTAGTTTTGGGCAGCGATGTATATCAAACATAAAACTCTTTGTTAAAGTATAAATATTTTTTTATTTCTGTTTAGAAATTTATTACAAAACTAACACGAAATATTAATAAGTGCCGGAAAATTATTTTTTTTTTTTTTTTTTTTTTTTTTTTTTAAGGCGTTCATGCTCCATGTAGGAGCGTTGCAGGCTAAGATCAGCTTCGAATATTCACCACGGTCATTCGCAACAGCGACATAGTTACCATGGCAGCCGATTTTTTTAAGGTCGTTTATTACGTCAGTCTCCCATTGTAGTCGTGGTCTTCCTCGCGGTCTACCACTCCCTGGGGTACTAACGTACATTTTTCTAATCATTCCAGACTGTGAATCGGCTCGTAGAACATGCCCAAACCAAGCAATCCTGTTAGAACGGATACAACCTATTATATCAGGACCCTCAAGAAGGTCTCTGATCTCAAAGTTATACCGGGTTCTATACTCTCCATCGTCTGTCTTAAGTGGACCAAAAATGTAGCGTAGGATCTTACGCTCAAATACAGATAAATGCGATTCGTCATTTTGTGTAAGGGTCCACGTTTGTGACCCATACATCACAACCGGTCTAATCAATGTCTTGTATAACTTGAGCTTGGTGTTAGTTGATACATACGGTGATCCAAGGAGAGGTTTAATTGAGTAGAAAGTTCGATTACCTGCAGCGGTTCGAGCTTTAATATCTGTAAGTATGCTGTTGTTTGAGTCAAGCATTGATCCCAAATATTTAAAAGATTCAACTCCCTCAATTCGTTCATCGCCGCACATCAAATCTTTCTTCTCAGCCTCTCTTGAAACATTCATATGTTTGGTTTTATTGTAGTTAATTTGCAGACCAATTTTCCTAGCACCACTCTCAAGCGACTTGAAAGTCTCACTCATAACAGCTTCACTTCGGCCGAGGATGACAACATCATCAGCGTAAGCAATCATCTGTACTGAGTTTATTGACAAGATATTGTTATTAGTCGGTAGTTTCTTTTGACGGCACACATATTCCAAGGCTAGATTAAAAAGTATAGGAGAGATAGCATCACCTTGTCTTAATCCGGAGTCGACTTTAAAAAATTTTGATATTTCGTTCTCTACTCGCACACAGCATTGAGAGTTCTGTACTGTCATTTTGCATAGTGATACCAGTTTACCAGGAATTCCATTGACACCAGAGCAGACCATAGAGTGTCTCGTTCGAGAGAGTCGTAGGCCTGCCTGAAATCAATGAAAAGTTGGTGCACAGGTATGTTGAACTCTCGACACTTTTCCAAAATCATCCTTATCGAGAAAAGTGCATCGGTGGTACCTCGGCCCCGCCGGAAACCACACTGATATTCTCCAAACAGTTGTTCAGCAAAAGGATTGATTTTGGATAGCAAAATGTAGGAAAAGATCTTATATGCTGTGCAGAGGAGAGCGATTCCTCTGTAGTTTGCACATTGTAGGCGATTACCTTTTTTATGGATTGGTATCAGCATAGCTTTGTTCCAGTCCTGTGGCATGGTTTCAGTCCTCCAGATCATTTGAACAAGTTCAAACAATCTTGAGGATAGAGTTTCGCCACCATGTACAATCATTTCGGATGTTATATCGTCGATACCAGGTGCTTTATTGCATTTTAATTTTGACAGCGCCGCATCGAATTCCTCTTTGTTGGGTTCGTCTACATGTACCTTTGACGCACGAATAAGCTTTGCTCGTCGCCCGACTTGTTGCTGGTCACTTAAGTTGAGAAGATTCTCAAAATAAGCGGCCCAAGTATCTAAAATATTTTTAAGGTCTACTTGTAGCTCCCCATCTTCGTTTTGAATAGCAGTCGATCTAGTTTGAGGGCCCTTCCTTAAGGTTTTAACCTGTTGAAAGAAGTTACGCGATTGATGTTCCTTATTGAAGCTTTCAATCTCCTCACACTGTCTCTTCCACCATTCTCTCTTCGTTCGTCTACATAGCTTTGTAACGGCTTGTCTTGCCAGTTTATAGTTCTCCTTCGTGGACCTGGTGTTGCGTCCTTGTAGACACTTCAGATAGCAATCTCTTTTGTATTGAATAGCGTCAAGACATGCTTGATCCATCCATGGCTTCTGGGAGTGGTTCTGTGGTCGTCCAAGTATTCCCTCAGCAGCGCTTAAAACAGCATCTTTGAGCAAATACCATGACTTATCGACGTCTCCATTAATGGTTTCTGATTTCTCCAATGTTTCGGCAATATGGATTTGATATCTCTCTTCTGTTTCAGCATTCTTTAATGATGAGATGTTAAAACGATTCCGTTGATTGAATTTTGGAATGCCTGGATTTGGGAAGTGGAACCTTATCGTTGCACATACAAGGAAGTGATCACTTCCAATGTATGCACCTCTAAAGGATCGCACATCCCGAACGCTCGAAAAGAAACGTGCTGTTACTAGAACGTGATCAATTTGATTTCGAGTGTTTCCATTCGGTGAGACCCAAGTCTGTTTATGAATCGATCGATGCGGAAAGAACGTACTGGCAATTCTCAAATTATTTGATAATGCAAACTCAGTCATTCTCTCACCATTATCATTCGAATTCAAATGCAGGCTGTTGGGACCCACCACATTTCCATAAGAGATATCTCCTCCAACCTGTCCATTAAAGTCACCAAGAACCATAATGAAGTCGCGTGTTGGTGTTTGTTTCATAACCTCTTCCAGTGCTATGTAGAAATTATCCTTCTCGTCGACGGTCTTAGCTTCAGTAGGTGCATGCACGGCAATAAGAGAAATATTGTTATATGTACCACGTACACGTAGGTAGCAGATCCTCTCACTGACCGGGATGAATTTCATCACGGCTTCTTGTATACGTGCACCAACAAGAAAGCCAGTACCAAATTCTCTTCGAGAAGGATGACCACTACAGTATAGAGAGTGACTATCCAAATCTTGTTTTCCGATTATCGGCTGTCTAATTTCTTGTAGAGCAATAATATCCATCCTATACCTCTCAGCCTCTGTTTCCAGACTTATAAGAGCATCAGGAGCGCTCAGGCTGCGCACGTTCCACGTTCCGATTCGGTAGTCTGGTCCTTTTTCACGTCCAGGTAAAATTCTGTTTTGTTGTCCGGGTCTGTTTTTCTTTTTCTGATCACCAAATTTAACATATTAGTTTTTTTTCCGGGGTTAGGGTGTTAACCTTAGGCCCAACCCAAATTGTCGTGAATGGGTCCGTTCTGCATATTAAGGTCACCAGAAACAACCTTTTTACACGTTTATATAGCGAGCCGCTTGATTCAAGACAGACGCCCGCTCCAAGCCGCCCCTGACATGGAGAACAGACGCTTGAGTCGCATTGGTTGTAAGGCGCCAATTCGCCGTGATGTAGCGTCATTGACTAAGCAGTTTTTACTCTGCTTGTCTCCAATACACCAACCTAATTCTGTCAGCATTACCCAGGCAGCACGGCGTGGACGTCGAATTTAGGATTTCGCTACCGTTCTTTCAAAATTCAAAAAATATTCTAAAAATTAAAATAAAATAAAAAATTTAAACTTTTTTTTAAAGTTCTAAAAACATTCCAAAAATTATTACAAAATCAAAAATTTAAACTTTTTTCAAAATTCAAAAATTTTTAAAATATTCCAATAATTATAACAAAATCAAAAATTTCCATGTCCAATTTCATGTTCGATAACATTTCATGTCAAACAAATAATTAATTTCATATTGTTCCAAAAAATTAAGTAAAATGAAAATCATTCTTTTGACACACTTGACAACATTTTTGTGACAAACTTATAACGCAATAATCTAGATTTTGGTTTCACATACCAATACCGACCATCAAAATTTCTCCAAATTCAATGTTCCTATTCGCAATCACTTAAAATGAACGTTTTTAAGCAAAATATAGGCATATTTCC